>JAPYYT010000403.1:0-52498 GCA_030522565.1 Ceratosolen corneri
GGGGGAAGCTCGTCTCGGTGTCGGTGCAGGCGACCCAACCCGGGCGACGCTCACGCTCCGTCGGCGCCGTCGGCCACGAGCGAGCTGTGCAAGCCAGTGGCTTCTGCTTCCCCGAGTTGGGCGAGAGATTCCTCGTTCCCAGGAGCTCGAGGGAGCTGCAGCGGCGCGAGGAAGCTGCCCTCATGATACAGAGGTTCTACAGGTGACGCAGTGCATTGAGAGATGAAACTGACGACAAAATTGTTTAAAAATAGACAGCAGCTCTACTTTAGTCGTTTTTTCCTATTCATATGCTCTATCATTAGACGACGAATAGTTAAATTGCCGAAAGCGAGGGCTGAGCAATGATCGTGGAGGTTGTCAATATATTCTGCGTTAGGGACTCATTGAACAGTTAGTTATGTTTGAAAAATTAATTTTTATAGCAATTGCTGTGTATGGTACGCGAGCTTATTATTCGTTTAATAAATCCCGAGTTATATAATTACTTCGAGTATCATTCTATAGGTATCATTCATATTTTATAGCTAATTTATCATTTAATTATGTATATATATGTATATGTATATGTATATAATTTATGAAGTAAATGTGTCTTTGTTGTCATATTAGAAAGCGATTAATCAGAATGATCGATTTGGACGAGCGACGATAGAAAAAGTCAATCGACTATTAGTCTTTCAGTTCAATTATAATTTCATTTATTTATTTTCTGTAATGACGCGCTTCGTATTTATCTGTATGATGGATATATGCGTGCTTTGTTTATAATAAAAATACGTAATTTACTTAACATTTAATTCACTATGGGGATGGATCAAGTTGAATTTTGAAAATTTAATTATTAAATTTTGTCATACAAATTCATTTTCTAGCGAGAACTATTGTTTCATTATACTTTTGCAATTGTTAAAAGTAATTTTATTAATTAATCGCAAGTATAAAAAATGCATTGTAACAACATAAATTTAGTGATCTTTATAACAAATTTATTTTTAAAATTTAATATTTTAAATTTAATATTTTAGACACGTAGTTGAATTTTAAATTAAATGAAAATTAAAGACTTTTAAAAGTAAATTAGGCAAATAAGCGATATATATGAAAAAATTTTCTTCAAATGTTTATCGACCTTTTTCTCACGTAAAATTAACTTTGTAAAAATATAATATTTCTTTCTAATTATCTCTGTCTAATTCAAAGTTTATATTATTATCATAAAGTAAGATTTTTCTATGACATATCACATTATCACTTGAAATATATAAATAATTGAAATACATTTTTCTAGCGTTTTATTCTCTTTAAGTCTATGATAAGATCTATGATACAATCTGATCGATGAGATGATATAAAGATTAATTTACGCAAATTTTCGAAAAAGTAGTTAAACTCGATAGAATAAACTGACCAATAATATACGAAGGCATTACAACAATTGCATAAAGTTAATGTCTCCTTCATATTTGCACAAAGCTTGGCTTTATATTTGATTTTTCATTAATTACGAACAATACAATCCTCATTCGATAAGATAATCACGGATCTGTAATCTAATAAATCTAATAAATTCTGTTTGTTAATGTGTCTGAGGTAACGTTTGCGTGAAATATTTCAGAGTGTCGTAATCTAATGCTATTCTTATCATCCCAACTAATTCTCAGCTCCACAATCACTGTGCCATTGTATTGAATTGTGAAGCGACGAAAGAGACAGCTATATCGTCTTGGGGGGTGGGGGGAACAGGCGTTTGGCAGTCTGATAACGTTGGAGGCTTTACAGATTCTTTTACGGTTGACCACAACGCTAAATCCCTAAATATGTGAGCATTTTGCATTGGCGGATGGCTTGTGGTTATGGCGTCATTGTGAAAGTAATTTAGATGGTGTGATAAGCCTACGTTTAGTGAGATATTAACGTGCGAGACACAAATTTGAATATTCTTCTTTGTGCTCAGATGTTTTTTTTTTTTTTTTTTTTTTTTGACCGATACTGTTTTCAACGTTTTCCCCGTGTGTTTATTACAGGGTTTTTCGTCTTTTAAAGCAATAGTATAAAGGTTACAGTAAAATTTTGTTCATTTTGCCAAACAAGACTTTATATATTGTATGTATTTTCCTTATCTAACAAACTTTTTAATAAAAAAGAATGCAAATAATTAATTTTGGTATGCAGTTTTATGCGGTAACTGTGCCATTTTATTTACTTTGAGGTAATTTGGTGTAATCAGTACAATTTTTAGAAATTGATGAGATAATTTTTAGACATTAGAAAATCCTCGTAAAGTCAATTGTATGTTAAATACCCTGTGGGTGAAACATTTGAATTCAAATGTTAAGGACTTGCTTTAAGTAAATAATATCAAAGCTGAAAATTGCCGGGCCAAGCATTTAATGTGTAATATGTAATTGATGCATATGGTTTAGTTTATCTGTAATCGTACATTTACTTGCTCAGTGTAAATATTGTTTGCGTGTTTTACATTGTCAAAACTAAGTTTAATGGGCTTTGTAATAATAGTATTGTCAAAGTTAAATTTAACACATTGAATTTTTTTTCCTTCTTTCTTAACAAATCATCTTATTGATTTCAAGTGGTTTTCCACGTTTAGTTATAAATTCCGTGAGCATAATAGTTTTATATTTTCCTTTTTAAAAATAATGCGGAATAAAAGATTTAATGAAAAGAATAAGGCTGAAATAGATTTATATTAACATAGAAATCGTGCGGCGCTCAAAGTGTCGATTTTCTTTTAGATATTATTCATAACATCTGATGCATAGACTTTTATTATAACATTACATTTATCTATACAGTATACATATATACATATATATTTTATTCTTTGTGTATAGTATTAGATATTAATTTTAATGGGTTAATTTTAATGTATCTAACCAAAAACGAAGTATAGTCGCATGAATAAAGTAAATTCCAACCATTTCATTTATTATTATTTTTTCATTAATTTATTGCCATTTGTTTGTTTGTTTGTTTGTTTTTTTTTGCTTTAGACGTTAAAATTCTTAAAATTAATTTCAAATAATTTAACGCATAATATACAAATTGTTTATTAAATTCAATTAAAATTTTGGCAACCCACAATCATCTTTCAACGTAATACATAAACTAATATTTAGTTAATTCACGTCTGTGCTACTCAAGTGCCATAGCTTTCAATCATAATGTACAATATTATAAATTTATCTTTATTTTATAAATATATAATGTCAATTAATTACCTATAAAAGTGTAATAAATACATTGTATGCATTTGTTTTTCAAATATTTCTTACGAAAATATTACAATTATTGGGCTACGATATAATATTACAATATTATAATTTCTAATAGTAACATCTTTTGTTTCATTTACAATTGGGATATAAAGTGCAATAATGTATATTATTAGAATTGTATATGTTGTACATTTAAAATTGGAATTTATGTATTGGATGTATACTTTGGATAGAAACATTTACACGTATAACCAGCTGAAGCTTTTTTTTTATGTAAAATGATATATTTACTTTTACAATAGTATTTTACGAATATTTCAGATGGACTTTTCCGAAGAATTGTAATGATATCAATTAATTTATTGGAAAAATATTTTTAAGGCATTTTGTCAAGAATATTTACTCGATCAATTTTATTCAACTTTAAACAATATAATACAGAGTATTTTATAACAAAGACTTTTTAAATCAAATTTTTTTTTTTTATAATTTAATTTTTTATAATTTTCATAGTTTAATAGATTTATGTACGTATAGGTTAAGAGATGATATAATACTGTACAAGACAGGAACATAATGTTGAAAATTTTCCTTCGAATGTCTATTTTAATCAGCACTTTATATTAAAATTTATTATTTGCAAAATTTTCGACGATCCGATGAAAACATATGCATGCGAGGGGTTCTATTTTTCTTTTTCTTTTTTTTTTTTACGCCATTCCTACAAATTCGACTTATCTTCTCACATGCACAGTGCGTCGCCTTATTTGCACTTCCGCTGCCATGGCATATACAGTATTACTCTCCTTCCTCCTCATTTTCCTTCCTCTAGGATATATGATAGTAAGTCTGTATCTGTATGAAGAGCAAAAGTACAAATATTTGTAGAGCGCATCGTAGTCTCCGGTTCGGCAACGACAAGGACAACGACATGTCGGCGCTCAAAAAAGCAGCTGGCAACAGTGATGATTTTGAAGAGGATCGATCGATGTTTATTGGCACATTACGGAATTACAACTGGTTAGATATTTACACGTTAATTTATTGGAATTAATTTTTAAATTAAAATTTACATTTTCGTAGGATTAATAATTTTTAGTTTTTAGAGTCCTAGTAGTACTCTTGCACGTTTGTTGTACCCCGAAAGAACTCTAAAGCTTATTTATGTGATCTATTTTACACATAATAATTACATTGACCTCAATGGACTTACGCTTTACGGTTCTTTAAAATTTAATGTGCAAATAAATATTGGAGATCGGGCAGCTTTTTTCATATTGGAAGGTGAATAATTTAAGTAAATGTTTACTCGTACGTATGGACCATTATTAACGAACAATTATTAATGCAATCTTGAATAATTACACATCGGAAGGGAATATAAAACATTTAACTCGAGAGAATGTTAATCCATGCATTACTTTTGCTTACTTTTCGCCACGCTAAAGCCCAATAATTTTCCACTTTAAGGAGATATATCAATATTTCGAGCATATGTCGGCATTTAAAAACGAGCGATTAAATGCATTTGTAGAATGAAAATCACAATAATTCTTTGGCCCGCCATGCCTCTTCCCACTCGACATTATAAATCCTTCTCTCCCCGTTACGATTTTTTCCAGCAGCCCGTCCATTTTAAACAACGGGCTCCAGCTACTACTACCATCTCACATCCACGTGCGCGATCCCAAGGATTTGGCGGTGCTGCATCATTTGCTGGACCGTTGGGGCGTTGCCGAGGAGGCGAGAATTCGCGAGTCCCACGAGGGCAGATCTAGGGTCGTCGCGCAAACCTGACGTTTAGAGCGGAAGATCGAGATGCTGAGAGCTATTGAGAGCTCGAGGAGCAAAATCTCGCAGAAGAAAGACGCGAGAGCCATGGGCAAGTTTCTCAAGGACTTATCAAAGCCGATTGATCTTGAAGGTAAGGGTTATACGGAAGAATGTGAGGTCTCTGCTCAGATATACGTGTGTATATATCTATATATATATATATATATCACGAGTTATTCTTTTCCTGTTCACTTAGATAATGTACTTAAGGATTTTACTTTGAATTGTATAAGTAGGTTTTCCTTGTGATATAAAAGGACTGTAGTTTTAGCTTTGAAAAGATATATATTTTTAAGATAGAAATTATTCTGGCGTATTATTTTAGAGCTACATACTACATTTGTAATTAAATCGCATCATTTTTTTTTTTCAATTAAGCCGACGTATTTTCTCAGGAGTTTGATCGAGATCGATGATTTTTGGCACTAATAAGGAGTATTTCCAATAAAATATCACTTGGCTTACTTTATTTTTCCAAGATTTTATTTTTCCAAGTTAAATATTTTTTTTCAATGGCACTTTTCCTATAGATTGTTCTCCAATTAAGTCCTAATTACTTGTTGATGAAGAACTAAATTTGCCCGATTATAGTTATTTTACATGACGTATTAAGGCAGTGGATGACAATAAGTCGTATGTAAAATGGTATTTTTATTGAGTTTTTAAGGAGCTTATTATGCGTTTTGATTGTTTGTTTCATTAGTCTTATTTCAATTTGTAAAAAGTAATAGATCGACGCGAAGGAGCCTCGTTCCTTTATCTCATTATTGATGTAAAATAAAAATATTGCTCTTATCCTTATTGTTTGTTTTTTTTTATCTTTGAGCTATTGCAATCAATATTTGTTAAATTTATAAAGGGGATTTAAAAGCAGATGGCTTTTGCTTTATAAAAATGGCATTTCGAATCTTTCCTCAATTTTACTCGAAGCATTAATAATATATTACGTGGGGAATAAAGACTCTTATAATGCTTTGAAGAAGAGGAAAAGAAAGAAAAAAAATATTAAGAATGTAAGAGAATTGTAAAAATGATTTCACGTTTTTCAAGTTATGCACCGTTTCTTTCTGTCTGTAGTGAAGTTGAGAATAGTAATCAAAAGTTATTCCATTATAGCCTTTGCACTTGTCACTAAAAGAAAGTTGCGCTTAATCTAAATGAAAGTTATGCTCAAGTTGGCAAATACGAGCCTGTTATTAGAACTATAATTCCGGAGATAATTTGAAAATTTTTCAAAGAAACTGATTACACGCACGTCCTCTTCTCGCCACATTATTCACATTAATTCTATTACAGTTGCTTTACAAATCCTATGGCGATGAAATTGTGGCATTTCTTATTAATCCACTCAGCCAACCATTACCACTTTATTGTCCAATATATATATATATTAACTCGTGGCCAAAAGCTTACAACAAGTAGGCCACAATTATCTCAGACGCACGCACACACTCGCCCTAAGAAGAGGCGTGTGAGGGGCAGCGGGAGGAGGGAGGGGGGTGCGATTATTCTTTCGCGACTGGTTGGTCGCTCTTAAATCCACGGCTCGTCCTCGCTGTAACGCGTGCCATGTGAAATTCCAGTGTCTTGTGGCCCGGAGGAGGGCGAGAGAAAGCGAGTGAAAATCAAAACGTTGAACGTGCAACGCGCCCACGAGCTCGACGACGTCTACGAGGGTCTGATGATCGAGGAGGAGAGCGAGAACGAGGGGTCGGGTGGCGCGCGTGGGCGCGTCGAGCAGCTCTTTAGTATGAAAAACATTGCCTCGCAGCACACTTGTCCTGCCTCCTCGAGCCTCGAGAAGCTAATCGATCAGGAGCTCTACCTCCTCTCCTCGAGGGTCGACCCCTCGCGTCTCAAACACCTGAGGAGCCGCGTGAGGCTGGGCTTCCTGCGTCTGGCTCGCGACTCTCTGCGCCAGGACAAGCGGATGAAGGTAGTCGAGGCCCAATCTCTCTTGGAATTCAGCTCGGCCGTTAATAAACCGCTTTTTCATTGTTGGCTGCAATTTGCTTGTTGTCTGTGTGTGGCATGGGGGACACTTGGCGCTCTATTCGCTCAGCGATTCCAAGCTCGTCGTCGCGGGGCAGCATTTGTTTGACAGCGGCTCATTGGCATGTCTTTATTCGCCTTACCGAGATGGGATTTCGAGTGCAAATGATTGATTTGAAGGATTGGCGGATTTTAAGAATGTGCTGGGCAATTGTGCACTGTAATTTATTGAAAGGTGGCGACTGTTGCGATTACAGTAGCTTTAGCACTGATAAATAATTTCCGATATGTAAAGTAGATTCCCGGCGCGTTACGTTGATGTATGTTAACTGATAATTTTAAGTATTAATAAAAATGCACATTTCCACATTTACATGAGCGACAGTTTATTTCACGAGCATGAAATTCCAGTGCCAATTAGCGTACAATTATTGAGCGTGTAAAATTCAATTGTCGCGCAAGCTTATCATAAATTTGAAAGTAGCATTTATTTCCCTTGTAAAATTGCAAAGCCAGAAATCTACTGGTGAATTCTACTTTTTTTTCATTTTACTTTCAAGTACAAACATTTTAATTAATAGCCCCTAGTTTCCACTCTGTGAATAATCATTTTAACGCGATAGGTAAGAGTATTGACACTCGATTAGTGATTATTTGCAAAGTACCCGGAGCTTTTGTATTTTATAGCTGTGCGTGTATAAAAGCGCCAAGTATAGTTATTGGGAAAAAAAAACTATAAATGCTTAACAATTCATTAACTTGCTGCTCGAACGCTTTCGCAAGTTTTTGCCTTTCATAGCCGCTCATGCTGCAAGACACAATTCATTCGTCTCATAATGTGTATAATGAGCATATAAGTACACGCGAGCAATAAATAATGCGTCACGTGCTAATCGTCGCATTGTCAGAGCAAGCGCTTATCACGAATGAAATGCACCGAATTCCCCGTTAAAAAGTCACCGCTCGAGGGGCTAATGGTTAAATCGAGAGCCGCGAATGTCAATTGAAGCACGCCTTTAAGCATCTCGAGAATCGATAAGCACTGTCCCCGAGCAACGCAAATGCCCTAATCGACAACTGACACAATGTTCTAATCAGTCGAGGCACTCGACGTGGACGAGACTTTGCTCGGCCTGCTGCAAGCTGAGGGGCCTCGAGGACTTTGAGGTCGATCGTCGGGGCAGACTTTCGAGGACGTGTATCGATTGCAGCGCACTGAGGACGAGGGGCAACAACTCCAAAGTCTATTCGAACATCTACGAGAAGATGCTGAGGGAGCTGAGGAGGAGCGAGGCCTCGAGGTAATTGCGTGGGCCCACTTGCGCCTGGCCCCGTTCTCGGGGTGATCGAGTCCTCGAATTATATCCGACAATTATCCTTCAGTGGGCTCCAGTCAAGTGCGGCCACTAACGATTGCCAACACGACCAAAACAGGCAAATCGCTCATTTTATTGCATTGCCGAGGCTCGAGAGACGAGTGGGGGGAAAATTCGCGGATGAAAAAATATCATTAACGTAAAGTTCGTGTCAAGTATTTTTTAATGGAGCTGGCTAAACTTTAGCTTGTGGAATGCAATTAGAAGGCATTGTGTGCAGATACGAGGCTTTATATGCCAAGTGCTGGTAGGAAATTATTGTAGCCGTGCGAGTGTTAATGATTTCTTTAAGAAGGCAGAGATAAATTACAGCAAATATTAGAAAAGTCGGTAAAAGGGTAGAGAGAGAGGGGGGAAAAAAGTAAGTAAATTCTGTTGAACGACGAGAGATAAATAATGGCCTGAAGTTTGAAAGTCGCAAGTTTCGTAATCTCTTAAATAATTATGGGAAAAGGGTGATCAATTGATATGAGTCGGTGAAATTGAGCATAACCGAAGATAGTCATAAAAGCATTATCACCTAAAGCCAATATCCTTCTCTCTCTCTCTCTCTCACACTCTCACTCTCCACTGTAGAGCTTGCGCGCTTATGATTTTCGAGGAATAACAATGGAAAGAAGGATATTAAGTATTGTCGTAACGTTCTCCATGAGAGTGCAATGTATAAAGATAAAAGTCAGGCTCGTAAACGCTCGCGTGCAATGCGGATGATGTAAGGATCGTTTATAAGTAAACAGTTATCTATCGCGCATAAATTTATAAAATGCAATAAGTTGGAGCGCAGCCTGGCCGCATCCATCTCAATCTCGCGTCCTCGTTTTCAATGAGAAAAAAAAAAAAAAGAAAAAAAAAAAACACACGACTGCACTTTCAATAACACGAGGTCCCCGTGAAAAATTCATCCCACATTCCGCTGGAAGTCAATTTAATTTGAATCCACTCTCTGGCCGCAGAAAGTAATCATCTCGCTCGGCGAGCTCTTCAATACCCACACACACAAAGGGAGGGGGGAAAGCGATTGAGAAAAACAGAAAATTGCCTTTTCTTCGTCCGCAGAGTCGAGGGCTCGGCCAGCCTCGCCTTCGCCGTGGGCATCGACGTCATACACTACTTGATGACGAGCGTCTGGCACGGCAAGTCCGTCATCTCCGAGTGCAGCGACCTCGGCCGGCTCTGCCTCGCGCGCCTCGACCCCCGGGTGCCCTGGTCGCCCTGGAACACCCTCGTCCTTACCAAACACGAGGCTCGCATCCACGAGGCCTTGATGTCCGACTCGACACTGGAGGCGACCTACCATCACGAGCTTTTGCGGAAGTTACGGCGAATGAACTTGCAGGCCTGGCTGTACTTTGAGTCCATGGCCAAGATCGGCAACCTGGGCCTTTGAGAGGCTCGGCAGCTGGCCATTGGCTTTTAGGTGTGGCTCCCGTTGACGAGGAGGCGAAGGCTCGATGCTTCCCAAGGACATTTAAGAAATTTGGGCTTTTAGAGATGCGATTGATAAGATATTTCAAGATGCGAAGCCTTGAACATTGTCATGTTAACATTCTTCCACGGCTAATGGAACGCTCGAAAGTTGAACAAAGAACTACAATAATAAGCGAGCAAATGTATTGTTGTTGCTTTTTAACAGCCATTATGGCGCCTTTCTTCTCATTACTATAGGAAAGAATATAGATAATTTGTAAACTCTCCATCGATAATTAATACGTGTTGTAAAAATAAAGTCTATTAAATCGTTTTAGTGCATATTTTTGGAGAGATTTTCTAAAAAAAAAAAAAGAGAAAAGAAAATGTTTAAGTACTTAAGACTCTTTAAAGGACTAAGCAAAGTGCTAAGAATTTATTTTCCGTTAAAGTTTGATAGATTTCTTAAAGTTTTAAATGAGAGAACGTGTATAAACATTAATGATCCTATAACTTGAAATGTATCCAAATGCGCGTAATTACTATGTAACATTTATTTACAACATTTTATTTATAGTTATTGTTTCAGATATATTTTCTAATCTAGTTGGAATCGAGAGTTTAGAGAGAATATAAATAAAAGAGAAATTTCCATGGACAAACAGATTGCAATCTCATAAGAATGTTATTAAACTATTATAATTATTATAGACTAATATATCAACTTTTACCATTTTATATTAATTGCATTAAACGCGATATTTACTAGTCTTAAAACTTTTATAAGCTTCTTATATATTATGTCGGTAAATATAAGATACTCTAATCGATACATTTAATAGTATATTAACTTTTTATAAGAGGCTTGGAGATGTAAAATTTGGTATTTTCATTCTATAAGGACAAAAGGAGTAAATAAAACTCTATATATATATATCTGATAAATGCAATTTTTATCGTATTTGCACTCTATTTTCGCCAAGAATAAGTTATAGTTAAATAATGGCGTATAATATCTAACTTTATTATATTTTATTTCGTTTCCAATGCATAAAGTGCATTCATTAAATTGGCAATAATTTAATTAAATATAATATAAAATATTTATGAACTTGTAATTAACTAATGAAAGTTTCATTGTATTTCGTTATTATATTTAAATTTCAAATACAAATTACTTTAAAATCTAGTCAAGTCCAATTAATGAGATTATTGTCACATTGTATTAAAAAGTACGTATATTAAAGGAATAAATTAGCCGTTAATCTTTAATTTTACTTTAAATTATCATAAAGATATGATATGTATTATTATTTAGATAGATATTAAGAAATTAATTAAATTAGTGAAATTTATATGAAATTTGATTTACATAAAAGAAAAAAAATTTTGTAATAATTACACGCACCCAATGAAAGCAAAATGTCCGTATTTACGCTACAAATATGAATTTTATTGAATGTGCAATGGTTATTCTATTATCTAAATTCTATTACTAAATAAAGGTAAAAATGAGCATGTAAAAATTTCATTTTTACTTTTATTTAACTTGGTATGTGCCATTTTAATTTATTAGACTATATGAATGCATATATTCATATAATATGTAAGAATATATCATTTATAAATAATATTATTATATAAGAATAAGTATGCTTCACTTCAAATATAAGAATTTTAGCTTATTCAAACATTTTCAGAATTGAAAATACAACTATAAACAATATTTGACATTGTTCACTATGTTATATTTACAAATGTAAAAGAACAAATGAAAATATTATTCAAGTTATATATAAGAAAACGGCGTTTTTTCCTATACGCTAAATGCCTGGTCAATAAATTAAAATAAATCAAGCAATTACGCGAACATGATAAAAACATTTTAAAATAGATTATTTACAATAATGTAATAAAGTGAGTATTTTTAATTCCTCGTATTTCAGGAAAAATTAATTATGTAATTATCGTGCGTATATATACAAAGATTCCAAATTTTTGAACTATTTTTTATATTCTTAGTACCATGTTGAATTTTCGTAAAAGTAGTTTTTTTTTTTTTTTTATGTATATACCCACGTACAGCTTTACTATTTTCTTGAGCAAAGTTTGTATTCGTGCTTATTAAATAAGTTTATTCTGATTAAATAAATATCTGGCGATCTTTTATAGTTGTAGCCTTATAAGAGAATTCTTTCCTTTATTTAGTTTGTAGTACATACATATAAATGGAGCGCAAATCTGCAAAAAGTTGAAAGTCAGTAATAGAGAAAGAGAATGAGAATCGAGGAACAGAAATGGAGTGCATAATAGGGACGAGGAAGCGAGAAAGCGAGAGATGAGGGAAATAGAGAAAGTAAATGCATACAATGATTACGATCTATCTAAGCAGACAAATTTTTCCTTGGTATAATCATTTTATTCAAATGCTCTTTCGAAATAAATCTATTTTTAGGAAAAATTCATTCAAGTATTTAAAAGATAAATTATCTTGCTAAATATTGAAGCTAACATGTATAAAGATTGAAATGCTCAAAACTTGTAATTCTATAATAATTCTAATTTCAAATTTTTATTTTTTATTCATTGTGAATTAGCAGAATCAAATAACTAATAATATCAATAATTAATTATACTAAAGTTTATGAAATCTATGTAGGTTTTACTAATTTTTTATTAGAATTTAGAGCATAAGTTTAAATCAAACTTTTATTGTTGTTTTCTTTCAATAAAATACAATTATAAATAACGTACTTAAAGAGTCTTAATTTTGTTACAATAGGTATGCAATTATCTCGAATTATTGAATCTTTTGTTATTAAAAATACATTTGTTACGTAAAAAAAAATCATTCAACTATAAATAATGTAATTTGTATATTTTTAAGTATTATGAAAGAATATAAATAACAAAATAAGTGATCGACTTAAAAATATATATAAGGTTCAAACATAATATTTTATAGATTTTCTTTAATTCATCAT
The DNA here is from genome assembly GCA_030522565.1 of Ceratosolen corneri. Taxonomy (NCBI): domain Eukaryota; kingdom Metazoa; phylum Arthropoda; class Insecta; order Hymenoptera; family Agaonidae; genus Ceratosolen; species Ceratosolen corneri. The sequence goes on from JAPYYT010000403.1 coordinate 12,832, forward strand.
AGGTTTTCTACATTTTTTATTATATTATTTTCTTTAAATTTCTGTCAATTATTTCATTTAAAAGAATATATTTTTATCGATGACATAGAGGACAACATCATTATTAATAATTATAAAGAGCTAACTTTGAGAATATATAAAAAAATTTCTATGTATTGTGACATTAATGTAGAGTTGAAAGCTTTTTTATTGAAGCCCATTAACAGAAGCAGTCAATTAATTATCATTTGGATATGTGAAATTTCTTGTCTATTATTGGTGCTTACCCAAATTATTTTTCTAATATTATTAGAATTATTGTGACAATTGACTGCAAAAAAACAAATATATATATATATATATATATATGTATTCCATTAAAACTAAGCAGACTGCATTAACTTTCGCAATTCACGATCAAAGTAGGATAAGTAAGAGTACTGTATCTAATTGTTCATCATAATATTTTTATAAAATAACATTCTTAAATTGAAATGAATACATCTGTTTTTGAATTTTTATTTTTTATACAATAATTTAAAGTATTAATTTTTAAAGCGGGAGGAATGTGACACTTTTAACATCAAGTTGTAATTTTTGTTTCAGGAATAAACAATTTATGAAGCGTGGAAAGAATGCACTTAAAAATATTTTACATGGATACTTAAATACTTAAAGTTACTTGTTTACATTGAATTTATCGTATAATCTACATTACATTTTATCAATCATCGTTCAAATCTAATTCTATCATAAATTGTGCATTTATTAATAATTTTAAAATATTTGTATCACGTGTTACCTACTTAAGTACATGGAAGTTGCATCTAACAACTTTTCAGCTACTGGGAAAATACGAACACGAAAGTTGAACAAAATTCAATCATTTGAAAAATATTAGAAAATTTAATAGCATTATTTACTATATATATATACTATATATATATATACTATATATATAAGCCCCATATTTACTTTATGAAATTTTTATGAACGTGAAAATAAGTGAAAAGAAAATAGCGCTACTTAAAAAATATCGTATATAAATGAATGAATGTTAATAATAATTATTATGTCAAAAGCAAAAATTATAATGTATATATTGACTCGTACGTAAATAAAGTAATTTTAAAATAAATATAATTGAAAATAATTTCAAGGCCTACTAATAGGTATATATTACGCGTTTATGAGTACGTGGATGCTAACTAAAATATGTGTGGGTAAAATTAAATGGAAAAAGTTGGATTATTCGAAAGTAAAACTTTGTGGACCTTTTGGAGGTCGCCTTTCAATGAAAATCTAACGGAATGTTTTTCCTTTCGAAAAATCCACAGTATTCTCGCTCTTCTCTATAAATATTCATTAAATTACATTCCTCGAGAATCCGCATAACATTTGAGATTCTCTGATTTATTTAAAAACTCATTTAACAATTACAAAAACCGTTGAATTAAAGGAAAGAATTTGGAATGTAGTGTGCCAAACCAATACTCGAGCTAAGCTCTCATTTCTGTAGCTTAGAAGTGATGAGAGACGAGAGGACAAAGAGGAAAAGTAGGGAGGAGATTGGGGCGGGGGGGGATCGGGGATCGGGGGGATTGGAGTGGGAGAGAGGGAGGGGCGGGGGAAGTATTTCCTTTAAGCTCTGTGCTGGCTGGTGTTGGTCTATAATTATTCTACGGTCAAACCGCTGTCGATCGTTTCCTGTAGACGACTCGAATCCTCTTTTCTTTTATATAAATCAGCTTTTGTCTTGATTGGATTTGCTCCCTCGTCCAGTTTTAGAATATTGAAAATGTTCAGATCAATGCTTAATAATTATCGAATTATATTTCTGGAATTATATTCCCACGGAGGACTTTCGATCGATGGATCGATTATGCTTTATTGCAAAAGTAACTCCGAATGAACAATTAAATAGCTCTTATGATTAAAAGTAATCGACATTATTATAATCGCATAAATAATAATTATGTAAAATATGTAAACAATTTAAAAATTTCGTATACCATATGAATAATAAGATATCTGATTTGATATTTTAAGAACTCGCGTACTAATTGTTCTTACTCAATATTAATTATATTCAATATCATTTTGTAGTTAATTTTACATTTTTCAATAAATAATAACAAAAAGAAGAAAAAAAACACCACTATATGTAATTATTTTTATAATTGTTGTTACACATAATTTATAATTGTTTGTAGAATCCAAAATATTTTTAATAAATTTATAAATACAAATAAACTGTAAGTTAATATTTTTTATAAAATACAAAATAAATAAATTATATTTGTTTAACTTCCAATCGTAATATTGAAAACTATTGATTTTTCATTGCATTGCGTTCGAAAGATATTTAATTATAATTAGGTTTTGTTTTAAATGTTTGCCAATAATTGCGTTTAGTTGAGAAATAATTTTTAAATTACAAACACATACATAAGATTTAGCAAATTTAACAACATCAAGTAGTAAAATGAAAATTCATTTGCAATCGAATTAATGAAATTAATTTGATTATTTAGATACGATGACGAATAATTTTATGGAATGTAGTGAAAAACTTTTGGCCGTTAATGTCAAGATTTTCACTGTAAATATAAATAATAGTTGATAAAGGTATATTTAACTTTGTTCAATAAATGTATTTTAAAATCGTTAGATAAAGTCTGAATTCGGGTGAAATAATTTTTTTTTTTTTTCTGCATATTTTATAAATTGCGCGTGAAGGCATACAAGGTAGATATAGAAGATAAAAATACATTGAAACTTTTTAATATTGAAGGACAGGCAATTGGCATTAGTACAGTAAGTTAACTGTAATGCCTATCGAGCTTTTTAATATTGATCTTCGGTGTTGAAAGTAAAAATTGAATTTCCATTGCACGAGTACTAAATAATGTCTCTGTGATATAAAATTAGATGACGTCAGGTTAACGGAATAATATTTAGTTTTCAAAGGCAGTTGGCTATCACATCTTTGTAATACCATTCGTCTTGCCTCCCAATCCTTGAAAATTATCAAAGAATGTGCGGTTTATTATCAAGAATAAGAGCCAGACCAGCTGGCCTAGATTTTTCGTCTCTCGAGCTTTCGATTAAAGCGGACTCTGCTTTTCTTCGCTGTCTTCCCCCCTCTCTCTCTCTCTCACTTCACTCCTTTCTCTTCCTTTTAAATATCTCCAAGAGCCATAAATACGCTCGATCCCAGGCACGATATAGACAGGAATATATCAATGTCATTAGTGTCGTGCACTTCCGCTTTAAATGCAAATAGTCTGGAAGTGCTGTCTGTACTATTATTGCGCGCGCTTAACCGCCCTCTACGTGGGCGTGGGTAGGTGTGTGTGTGTGTGTGTAGGCATTGAGGGGGAAGTTAACGTGCTCGGTCGGCCAAGGCGTCGAAGATCTTTTCGATTAAGCGCAACGCTCGAGCATCGACTCGGAGAAGACTTGGAGAGTGGAAAAGCGCCCGATCAATTGGTCAGTCCAGGATTACTATCTTTTCTCCGTCTTACCGATTCCCTCACTACACTGTAATAGTTCACTGTATCTCTCTCTCTCTCTCTATCCATTCCATGTCGGGAAAGTCTGTTATTTATGTAACTTTGCGAGCCGAGATTCCTTTAGTAAATGCTCGTTGATGTTGAAGAGGCGTACAAGACTTTTGAAATTGTTGGCAAACGCTTGATTTTAAAACGATGTTATGAAGCCTTATTAGTTATATTCCATGACTGCATTTATTCGATAATTTTAAGCATTCTTATTTGCATTGTAGGAAAGTGCGACGAAATTATATCATTGAAAAGTCAATGCTTACAAATTAGAGCAAAATACGAATAAATCGGGGGTCTCTTGTATGTACAATTTATCGTGAAGTTTCTTATCGATTATTGACACAGCCGTAATTTATATTATTGCACATCGTATTTAGATCTTCAATGAAGAAATCTATATTTCATGTAAATATCGATGCCAAGGAAGTACATACATATATATATATATATATATTTTCAATATACAATTATATTTCTCTAACGACTTGGAGTATATAATTAAAGTCAAGCCTGACTGTATGATAAGGTTCTATATAAATATAAATTTGAAGGATTGGTTAAATTAAATTTCTATGTGTTTTGTTTTCAATATTGTATGATTACTTTAATTCGTAGCAAATTTTTTTTTTTAAGAAAATGATTTATACCCTTCTCGTGACATTCAAAGTTTATCTCTAATAGTTTCACATTTAAAAACGTAAATTTATAATATTTCAGATGAAATAGTTAAGTCGTCCAATTAATTTGAGAAAGTACTTACATAAACATTTTGATTGTATTCTTTAGTTCTATTATTTCATTTATAATTAATAAACTCTCCTCTACAAGAAATATTTATATATTATTTTTAATTTTTACAACAAAAATATAAGTGTAAACAAAAATATTACGGAACATTTTATTATTTATATTAATTTAAAAAGACAAAAGAAAAGACGCAAGCAAGGCTGTTTTAAATATATATATATATATATATATATATAATAAGAACAAAAAAAAAAAAACAAAAAAATGTTTCTTACACATTATATGACTTATTTATAATTAATTCAAGTGACAGGTGTAACTTGCATTTAAATAATTATATTTTAGGCCAATTTACGTTATTTAAGTAAATAAGATAGAAGATAGTTAAGATAATTAAATTGGATATTCTTGGCAACATTGAATAATTTCAAATATATCATCAAACTGATAACATTTAACTTGATTTATACAATGCAATTATATAAAATGGACAATATGTTAAGCAATGAAAGTAAAACAGATTGAGATTATGATTAATCTAAACAGTTAGCCACTTAACATTTTTCACCCTCTTTAACCATAAATCGATGTCTTTTGTTTATTCTATTGTATACGTGTAGCCCGAGCAAGTATCGTAACCTCTTTAATGTTTTTAACGAGCTCGCATGATTAGCCGAGTCCCAAATTAAGGCGAGATGTTGGAGGTATAAAGCGTTGGGGAAACAAGAGGGCAGACAGGAGGGAAAATTGCCCGATTATTTAGTCGGTTTTGCCAATAGGGAGAGGCGCAGGTAGCAATAAACGTAAGAGCCGGTGCGGCAATAAAGCCAGACCGCCGCCACGTGGAGTTGAAAAAGTGTGCGCGCGTCGACGGGTAAGAGCGTCAAATGAGATTATGGACGATAATAATCGTGGCCGAAGCGCGGCTAACTTTAATGGATTTAAGAACCCGGTCAACGAGTTCATTTACGGCCCACCCAGCCCCACAGCCAATGACAAAGTGCAACAAAGTCGCATTGGCCTTCCATCAGTCGCCGACGCGTGCAGCCGTCCGTACTGATTGCCCGGCCCCGCCCCCCTCCCCCGCCCGACCGCCCGCTCCCGACAATTGCAGCGATGAATCAAGGTGAGGCCGCGTTACGATTATAGTTGCTGCGATGCCCACTGCAGCTTGAATTTTCGTCGGCGCTAGCTGCTTTCCCGCTTCTCCCCATAAACTTGCGGAAGTCTCGCTTTTCTAGACCTCCGGGAGCGGAAACTCTCCTCGCTTGGCGTTCGACCTCTGCCAGGACTTTTATTGTACCTTTGGTTATAAATTTACAGGGAGGGGGGGGGCATCGAAGGTCGGATGTATGGCTTGAGACGAGACTCCTTTAATTGCGTTCCTTCCTAACATTATTCTCTGCTTAGAGTGGTATTTCGGATTTTTCATGGTGTTATGTAAAAGGAGGGGAGGCCCGCGGGAAGGGGCAAGGCATGTGGATTTGCTTGGCCGGCAATCGAAGTCGGGACTTTTCGGTTTAGCGATGATGGACACTCCATCCCCGACCGAGTTATTCCAATATTCCATAAACAATTTATTCTTATATCGCGATTTCCGCGTTACATCGCGCGCACGAGAGGCATTAACAAATTCATTGGCAATGTTGTTGTTACTTTGACATTAAGGCTTATTCTGTATTCCACTCTGTTCGTTTTATTAGATAATCGTTGAAAAAAATTGTATAGCTAAATTAATGACTGCGCGAGCTCGTAAAATAGGGCAAAATTTACGCGAAATAAACAAAGTCACAGCGGTAAAGGATAAAGAATTATTTGTTTAGTTTTATGAAGTATACGTGACGGTAATATGAGTGGCAATTTGTCTGTGAGGAAAGGGAGAGTAATTGAAACAGAGAAGCAGGTTGAATAATTTGAATTTAAATTTAAAATATTCTACGAAATTTATAACAAACTTACGCTTCAACTCCAATGATCTGCGACGTTTCTCACTTGTTGAGTCAAACACGTGAACTGCATACTATTTATATATATGTGTGTGTGTGTGTGTGTATTCGTTAAAAATTGAGGGAAGAAGTTATTAAAAGATTATAATAGTACTCGTAGGATCTTCTGATTCCGAGTCCAACTAAATCTCACGAAATTATTATATAAAATTAGAACAGCGATGCATTTTCATACCGAATGTTTGTAAAATACATTTGTTAAAATTGTGTGCTAATTAAACCACTTATTTTCAACATCGAATCTAAGCATTATAAATCAATTTTTAAAAACTGCTCGATATACTTAAGCATTTATCTCATTTCGTATATCACACTAAATACTTAATGCAAACATACTAATACTAATTATTAATTCCAAGGTAATGATTAATGATAATATTTAAAAATTTATTAATTACCAATTTATAATTTCAGAACAGCCGTAAGCTTTTTGCCATGACATTTTCTATTATAGTGAGCAGCTGAAACTCAAAGCAAGCCACGCAATTTAATTATTTTCTTCTCCAATGTAGCATGAATTTCCTACTCTATGAAGCAAAAGATTATGTTGCATTGTTTAAACAATTTGCATGTAATTGCTGTGCATTCCCGAATAAAAATGCATATCTCGTATACGAACTAGGTATGCCGATAAAAAAGTTTTAAATGTCTCGGTGAAAGAGTATTTGTTATTTGTGTGATAATATTAATAGTTAATTAGCGATGTAATTTATATTGTTTGAGTAATCTCGAGTCGTCCGTAGTTCCAAACATTTATTAGACTCGATATTGAAAATCATATTTCTTCAAAATTTCTTGAATTTTATTATTCGAACAATGATTCGATACGCCTCCGCTTCAATTATATTTTTGTCCAAATTTCTTTTTCACTCAAATACATTTTAAATGAAAAATAACTCAAAATCATATCTCACCATTATTTTTCACAAATATTTTAAAAAATAATCCATCGTGTTCATCGACGACTTTTATTACCTTAATAAATTAATTACCTTTAAAATCGTATGTATTTGATTAATTGCAATTCCTTTATTGTTCTGCCATATATCCTCAATTGCTATATCATTAAATAGGTAACGAAATACGTGGAATACTTAATTTTAAATGCATTATAATCATAATCTTTAAGGAGTTTTAATCATCTTATTATAGAATTATATTTTGCATAATCCAAGTAATTTTACTAATCGTTCAATTATAGTACTTTTTAAGTGCTTCAATTTTCTTTCTTCTCGCAATTTCTGCCATTTTATTATAAGTAATAAAACAATTTTTCCCTTTCAATATTAACAAATTTCAGGCAGCAATTAAATGTTTTCACTTCTATTACAGGGAATATCGTAACGAAATCACCATGCAAATAAAAATTTTTTATTTATTAATTTCATAGATTTTGTTTTCATTTGGACAGTAATTATTTATCAATATGCTTACACGCTCAGAAATTATTATACAAGATTTACTAAAAAAACTTATAAACAAATAAGTTGTTAATCCTAGTTTAAAGACGTATATATGACCTATCGAATTGGTATGACTGTAATTACCAAAACTCAAACGAGTTTTGTTACTTAATCCAATACATATAAAGTATCATTAAACTTCACTACTTTGACGTGCTTGTTAGTTTATTCGTGTACCCAATTGCTATCGACCTTGCAATATTTGAAGGCAAATGTGGAGTGTAGCACATGTAAAATTTCTATTTACATGTAAGCGCAATGCTCATGTTATTAAAGTGACTGCACAACTGCGATCTAATGCATGTCATGGGTAATTAATTACATATTCGAATGCATATACTAACATGCCGATCTACGCTAAAACGACAAATGATTGTTTCTGTTTTTTGTCTACTTGTTTTCTATTTGATACAAAATTTACAATTAATTATGCAATTAAATAGTTATATTTAAGAATAAAAATGTATGAATTAGCCTTGATAGCTTCACTTAAACAATTTCATTAGTTTTGAAAGATCATCTGTTAATTATGAAACAAATATATATTCTCTCCTATATTTTTATATTATAATTATCAATGTAAATTAATGAAATGTTCGATGCCTTAAGGATAGAAGCATAAGACTGAAAAATTTGCACACACTTGATTATATTTAAGTCTCGTCATTTAAAGGCAGGCAGTGTGCATTCCATGTTATATCTTCCAACGAATGAAATATTTAATTAAGAAGTGTCTATGATACATCGTATTAATGATAAATTTATACTCTTAATTTATTTGAGTTGTGTTTAAGCCTTCATTTCCATAATCACATGGACATCTTCTGCAAGTTTAAAAGCGAGAAAAGACAAAAATGTTGTTGACACGTTGCTTTACGGTGAATACATTTTTCAAGCAATTCTCTTGGTAATGAAAACTTTCTTACCGAAAAATGAATTAACTAGAATATGAATGTATAAATTGTCTTGTCAGTTAATTTATGAAGTAACTACCGCCAACTTTAAAATTATATTTCTTGCTCTTTTATTATACATATCATCGGCGTCATTGTCTTTGTGCGTGTAAACTTGATGCACTTGTAATTAGTGCATCAATGTAACGAGAAAGATTAAAAATTAAAAATATTAATACTAAGCATTCTTTTAGAATCATTATCAATTCAATGAAAAAATTAAAGAGCATTCGTACAGAATTGCTAAGTTTATAAAATATTCCATGGAAAATGTGGAAAATGTATAGTACTCGGAAAAAGTGCAATGCTTCGTGTAATTTGGTGTAATGATTTTGATGCAATTTCAGGAAGTAAAGATAAGAATAGTTGAATTTAATTAGCGTAATAATTTCAATTGCAAAGATAAATATTGAATTTGCCTTTACATTAGCTATTTGATCAATACCACGTGGGAGTGATTTTCAATTTTCAAGCTTCAACTTTCAAATTGAAATTCATCATAATATAAAGGCGTTTAAGCTTAACAAGTTCAATAACTCTGAAAATTATTTAGATTACTTAAATAATCAGGTTGAAAGTTCCGTATCAATATCTTTAGTTCAAATAATGCCAAAATTTGTCTGTTCCTTTAAATTTTGTAATTGACAGGAATAAAATTTTCAAATACATATAAATATTTGAACAAAATTAATTTATTATAAAATTTCAAGATAAATTAGAGTTTTCTTTTTTATAAGCAGCCAAAAATTAAATAACATCAGTTTTAATTTAATTTGAGATGTTTCGAAGCCAGTGAATTTTTAAAATACTAGTTTTGTGCTTAAAACACTAATAAGTATTACAATAATGTAATGACGTAATTTTACAAACAGCGAATTAATTGTGTAAAACAATTGAATCGCATGCGATATTTTCAAATTATCTTTAAATACATTTTTTTTTGTATATTTCTCTAGTTATTTGCACTTTTTATTCAAAGTCTTTTTTTCCCTTTCAATTTCTTTTACATTCTTATATTTTTTCTACCATTTTTAAATTTTGAAGTTTACTCTTCTTTCGCCTTATTATTCTTCAATTATTTTACAGCCTTTTTTTTTTTTATCCAAATTAAAACAAAAAATTTAAGTCTAATGCTAACAATTATTATAAATTATTAGTACTGTTTATGATAAGTTATAATTTCTTAATTCAGTTTATTAAAATGATTATTCTAAATTTATGAATCACGATTTCTTAATTTAACTATCTGATTTTCATAATTTTTTATTATTTGAACTACCTTAACTAGGATTAATTTCTTTTTTTTCTCAAATAAATTTCTTTTTAATATCCATGCGTATTCTATTTTTGACAGTTGCAATACTGATTTCTATAGTCAACTATTCTAATTTTCACCTAAAAAAACATTGTCATACCAATTAGTTTTAAAGACTTTATTATGAATAGATTACCTCGATAATAGAATGTGTGAGGTTGACTTCGTGAGTATGAATATTGCGATAATATTATACATTATGCATACATATTTTAGTGTAGAAGTATATTTATTTGCGATATGATAAATCTTGAAAGCTATATATATTTATTATTATGCGTTTTACATGCGAGTTTACATGCGCGGTGATATAATCTGCGTCAAATAGTAGATGAATTTTAAATGTAATTGAAATATAAAGGTAAAATAATCTGAAAACAATATATAATTAGAATGTGTAATGATAATTATAAATCCAATTATTTTACAAATTGTCGTTTGAGAAAAGTAATTAACATTAAGATAAGCATCAATCTATCACTAACGACAATCTAATAGAAAGATTATAATATTTTCTCTAGAATTTTTTAAATTATTTATTGGCATGTTCAATAAATTAAAATTTTTTATTGGCAAAATAATACTATTATTATTTTATAATAATAATATTATATTTTCAAAAATAAGATCGAAACACTTGACACTATGAATTAAGTGTATATTTAAAAATAAAACTTGAAAAGTATAAAGACTTGTGTTTACTACAATTTCTCCCCTCCTCCCCCCCTTTCCTATTTTACTCAGAATTTCTTTCTCGCTGTCTGAAGTTTTTATTTTTCACTCCACAACGATGTCCTTTCATCTTATTCTCCAGCGTACCTTTGTATTTACAATTTCATTCTTTCGTTCTGTTTCTCGTGCCCTCTCTCTCCCTCTACTTATACCTCTTCTTAGCCGTTTCTCGCTCTTCTTCTCCCTCGCGGTAAGAGGAGCAAAGATTGATGCGGCGTCTCTTTAACTTTGGATTATGCTTTCCGCGCTGCTCATGGGACAGTGAGAAGTCGGTGTTGGGAGATAGTTAAACCGCGAAAGTTTCCAGCGTCGAACTTTCGAATTATGTGAATGTCGAGGGCTCGAGTCAGGTCGAGACGCCAGGTTCAGAATAAATTCGGCCTTAGTTTATTGGTTGTCGCGCGAGTGTCGCAGTGTGAACCTCGCTAGAAGCATTTCCGCGAGCGCACTTGCTGATATTATTACACTATTACCCATAATTTGCAGGAGGATGGTCATTCTTTACTCGGTGCGCGCGCGCGCGAGCAGAAGTATCGACAAGAGTCCTGTCGTTGCAAAACATTTGCTTTTTTTATTGCAGGCGATATACGTGCTTGGAATGTGGCCCCTATCGGAGATTATGGGAGATTAATTTTCCTCTCGGTATGCTAATCTTTATGGGGATTAAAGTGTATTATGTACTCTTAATTTATTATGTCCATTTAAGGAAAGTTTTATACGCTTGCATTAAACCTTTCCATTCGGCTTTGGAAAGACATTTCAATGTATCATTGACATTTAAACATTTATTATATATATATATATATACATATATTTCGATCTGCCTCTTTGTCTCATTATACAAGTACGTAATTCTTTTACTCGCGACTACTAACTTTAGAGAGTTATTATAAAGTAGGTCAATATAATTGAATAGCATTTTTTATCTGCAAATCTAGCGCATAAGTTATTAGGTTACATTGTTGACTGCTTCTGTAATAAATTGTCTGCAATTATTTATTTAATCTTATATTTCCAACTGTAACTTCATAAATCGATGAATTCGCAAAGTTCCACGACGTGGATATTTCCATACTTTGTCAATTATTCTTTCTATCGATTTCAACGCTCCTATCATTATTTCTTTTCTTTTACACGGAAAAATCTATAATTCTTTAGCATAATATTTTGTTAATTTTTTTTATTTTTAATCAATCTAAATGTAATTTAGATCCTGCAAATTATGATTTATAAGCTGTTTATGTCTTTGATTTCCATCTATTTCGTTTTTAAAAGATAATCTAGATTAGAAGAATTCAATAAAGTACATTTTAAGAATTGTTTATTAAAAATAATTATACCCCAGATACGCACACAACCGTACCAATGTATGTATTGATAATATACATGTACCGGAAACTCAAATACGTTAGAGTACCATTTTCCGGTAAAACAGTCATTCAATTGAAGATCTTTAATAAGTGAGAATGTATTGTAAAAATAAGTAATAGTAATAATCTATGACTGCTAGAATTATTTCAAAGCCAAATCTCTTATAAAATTAAACTACAATTATTTGTTCATATTGAGTATAAACTTTCTTATGTACTAAAGTAAATACTGTAGAAACAATAATATGATATGTTTAATATATTTTACATAATAATATTTAACCTTTTTTACATTCAAATTTACTTTTTTAAAATAAAAGGGTTAATTTAATTCTTTTCTAGTGATTTATGCTTGTGAAAAGAACTTTTACTTGTATAAACTGCAAATCTATTTTTAGTATTTTGAGAACTCAAAAATTTTATTTATTATATTTTATAACATTTAAATGTCGAATTTTAGATTATGTATTCTGAAAACTGCGACAATTAATTTTATAAATTTTTAAATTTTGTATTAATATAAGGTCCGGTATTTACATTAAATTATTATTTTATTTATTGCACATTTTTGAAAATTAATTAGTTAACGAAAATTAATATAAATTAGGAATAAAAATTTTGAGTGTCTAATACTCTATTTATAAAATGCTTGAATATATAGAAACAATACACGAATAAGAAATTTGTGAATGTTTCTTTATATGTATTATAAGTATGGCAATAATTATAAGGGAATAAATTTATAATAATAAATAAATAAATAAATAAGGGAATAAGTAATAAAAATTAATAAATAATAAAAATAACACAATGAATAACTTCATATAAACTGAACTGACTAAAGAAAAATCATATAAACTTTCGCGATTACTGACCTTTACCTACATTAGTAAGCATACATTATTTTTTTACATTTAATATCACTGAATAGTCCAATATAATCAAATATTTTAAAGTTTATTGAATGTAAGGCTAAATCTAAAATAGTGAGTATTTTAAAAGAAATATTGAAGTTTTATTATTAAGTTTTATATTGACAGTAACAATTATAAACTACTGATGCATAAATTATACATTTGCCATATATTTTTCATCATTTAAAGATACCAAGTAATTATTAATTTAGTTTATCATAAAATAAACCGAAAAATTTGATTAAAAAAATATCTTTACTTATCATTTAATTATTTATATAGTTTAAAATATGCATAAAATGTTTTCAGTTCCGCTACTATAATAGCTCTATTATACATTAATTTATTAATTAGCTAACGGTTCAGTGAGATAATACAGTAAATACAATGACCCTCATTAACAAAAATTTTTAAAGCTACTTCATTATATAATACAAATATAAAAATTTGCAGTAAATAAGTAGACGTAATTAATATTTAAATCATTTGAAATTATTAAATCACTTGGATAAGAAAAGTTTAAACTATTTATGATATGACGATGATGATTATTATTATTATTATTATTTATTTATTTATGATAAAGAATATACACACGCACACGTGTTGTTTGCTGTTAATCTGTAAAATTTGAGAGTTTAAGGGAGGAGGATTATTAATAAAAAAATATTAACTTTTATCCCGAGAATTTTAAAGAATATCTCCGTAAAATTTCATTAAGAGTATATTCAATAGTTTGAAGTAAGTGAACTTTAGCGTATTGAAATAGTTAATATTCAGAAAAGCACGTTTAAACTTTTAATCTTATATACTACTAAATGTAATCTGTTTCATTTGCATAACTAACTTTGTCAATTTTTCACGCCTTAATATCCGGCTAACTTCCAAAGATTATTAAAATTTAAAGTATTTCAACAACACAATAAAAATAAATATCCGGATTGTAAATTCAGAGAGTTAAGAAATTATTGAAATTAGATCCTGTAATGGCGATAAATATTATTATAATAGTTGAAAGCCAGCTAAGGTATTACGGTTCGTAGTTGATAAAAAAAATTATTCATTATCAAAAGTAATAAATTTCTTCCTTACATATTTATAAAATTGTTATAATTATCGGAATCTCAGTGATAAAGAGCGTTAAAATATTTTTTTAACGAAATAAAAATATTTCTCTATCAGTATTTATAAATTCGATTATTTAGTCGATTGATTGAATTTCAAGCGATAACGTTCACAAAGGAAATTCGCCATAACGTAAAATTTACTTAGGATTGATTGCTACGTGAGAACAGCAAATATGATCATCTTATGAATCTTATGAAATATACGTTCAATACTGTAAAATAAATATGTTAATTTTGCCAGCTCATAGTCTTATTAAGAAGCATTCCATATGAATTCAATGTTACATTTCTTAAAAGAATATATTAAAATACAGTAATTATTTATATTATTTTTTGCCCAGTCAAACACTTATTATATTAAGGGAATGTAAAGTTTTCTCTAGATTGATGGAATAATGGGAAATCAGAAGCTGATTGAAAGCGCATTGTTATTGAAATATTAGGTAGCAGTAAAATAATAGGTAGAAAACTCATCCTAATAATAATAATAATAATAATAAATTGATTAATTTTTTCTTGTTGAGTAAGTCATAAATTCAATTTTGGTTAGGTACGTCAGGAAGAATTACAAATAAATTTTGAAGAAATAAATGCTAAGCATTCAAGTGGATTTCGCATAATATGAAAAAGTTATAGTAGCGACTGTAAAAATTGATATTAATTTGCTTGAAAATACATTGGTAAACATGATGTTGAAGCCTTGACAATCAAAATGGTTTCTTTAAACTTGGTCTCGCGAAGGTCTGAAGAGAGTGAAAGTTTTTTTTCTTCCTAAGTATGCTTTTCGTTAATAATCACATTAATTGTTCAATTTTTATGTGCTCAAAGTTTCTTAAATATTTTACACATTAAGTCATTCGTGTATCTGGAATCCAAATTGCATTGAAATGCATTTCCTATATTAAAAATACAATCATAAACTTAATAATTTGTATTTTCTGGCAAATCGATATATTATTCCAATACTTGACAATGTCTTTAGAATGCGTGACTTTATGCGTGTCGCGTAACTGCTACGGGATTTTACACCATAGAATAATTGCAGTCGCTAAGTGCATACAAATATCCGATATTCGTAACCAGAAAGAGCACGTGTACGTATATAATCTCCTCGCGAAATTATCCCAATACAAAATTATTACGGATATAATCGGCAGATTTTATTTGCACGATATATATATTTTCATTCTGTTATATACTTACCAGAAATCTTATTTTATTAAAATACGAGCGTACTATTAATTTAAGTAAATTTTTCATATCATAGTTTTACTGACATTTTCAATTGTATATAATTTAATTTTAATATTTATGTGTAATACAAGCGTTATAATTTTTCTAAATCTCATATTATATTTGATGGGTTTCGATTTTATATACTTTCGAATAATCTCACTTTACACATATGCAAACACGCACGCACGCGCCCGCACACACACGTTCTCACACGATCTCACACGATATCACGCGATCTCACGCGATCTCACGCGATCTCACGCGATCTCACGCGATCTCATTTGTAAGATTATGATTTTAAATTTTGTTATAATTTTGAGAACAATTGTAATTCTTAACTTAAATTATTTTTATAATTTAAAAATTACATTTTTAATAAAGAATCGTTCTATGCAGCACCGGACTTTTTAAACCTTTTTTTTTTTTACTCATTTAATGTTAAACGATTAAAACTTTCTTCGTAAATATTGAGATCTCATTATTTACTATTAACAATACCATTTATTAACAGAGAACTTTATTTTAAAAATACATATTATAAATCGATTTTTTTACCAAAATCTTAATCTATGTATTGTACGGTTGTGTCTATTTATATGTACACACATTTAGATTATCTTCCCAATTTATATAAAACTTTCGTTGTACTTGCACATATTAAAACATTTTGTAATATTTTTTAATAATGTATAACATTATTTAAAAACGGAAAGAATTTATTATGATTAAGCAATTTTAGAATATTTGCGTAAAATTGTAAATTATTTGATTCTATATATTCATTAGGGTTTCGCAGTAAATGTAAATGATATATTAAAAGAAAAAACAATTTCTTTTAACGTATTGTCATTAATTGCGATAAATTATGTTGAATATTGAGAGATTGCTTATCAATAAAAATAGCGATTCCTAGTGATAGCTCTTATACTTTCCAGTATTTCAATGAATTTTGTTAATATATAAAGAAATATAAACAATAGAAATTTCAAATTGCATGTATTAAAATAATTTTGAAATTAGTTATTATTTTTTAATATTATTGTTATGTGGTTTCTGGTTCTGGCTATTAATTATCCTTTAATAGCGGATCCTAATGTTATCGGATGAAGATTTTAGAATAAATCATAATTGTAACTTTTATTCATATTTTTTATTCATATAATATTATCTACTAAGTTTCGCGATATCGAAAAGAAATTGAATCTTAAGTTTGATCACTGTATAGTAAATACATTTTTAAATAATGTACTTATTATGCGTATTACAAAGTCTTGTATTTCATATTTTTATTTCCATTTTACTTCATAAAAAGTTGGAAAAGAAGCTTAATTTTTACAGTAGTAAACTTTTCATAAATAAGCTCTATAAATATAATGACCGGTTTTAAGAAAAAACAGAAGTACTTATGTTGCTTGTCGTCGCAATTCGAATGAATAATTCGTGTCAATTAGGATCGGGTAGCCACATAATACAATTTGCAGCATCGAGTATTATTTTAGCAAATATATGGGAGTTTGTCACACTAACGTAATGGCTAATAAAAATGAGTATTTACATTTGTGATTAATTTCGTCGTCATGCGTATGGGTTTATTTAGTCTTGTTCTTTGAATACTTTGTTCTTCTCGATATCTGTACGTAAAATTTGGTGCTTTAAATACATACGCACACCCGCATGTATATATATATATATAATAAATCATAAGCAATAATATATAATAAGTAATCAATGGAGCAAATAATCAAGTGAAAAGAATTAAATAATCAATAAAGCCATTGTTTGAATTTTATTTTTGACATGTGTTATTGAATAAACAACTCGCTAAAAATTTCACTGGAGCATAGACTTTTTATAGTAGCCTGGAATTCTAGAAATTTCAATGATCCAATTTGAGATTACGAAAGTTTATTTTTATTTGCAATAACATTATTTATTGCCCGAATTTGAGAATTCACGATTGTTAAATTCCTTGATAGACAGTAAGGCACTTTTTAATTTATATAAACAATTTTACTGTTCTATAAATACTAAATAAATCTTCCAATAATCTTCTGTATTTTGAAATAATTATCTGTAACATAAAAACTAATAAATAATAATTAGTCTTTCACGCTCTTAAACAATAAATTGTTTGAAATAAATTACTTTAGATTTAATATTATGTGTAATCCTATTAGTTTTAGACGCTTACATTAACAAATTTCTGACATAATTTATAGCTATTGAACGTAATAAGTCGTGCGAGTTTTTTTTTTTTTTTTTTGTTATGGAGGAAGACTTGTAAATAAGTTGTAACAGGCGGTTCCACTTGGAAAGGAATCAAAGTTAAAACCTGCCATTTTCGCAATAGATACTCTACGTTTAACTGAGCTGTCGAAATCAATTTTTTTCTTTTTTCCATGCCATTCTCATAACATAATTGTAACGCGAAATCCGACATCCGCATTACGTACCTACCTGACGATGGAAAAATGGATTGTATGAAAACATTTTTTAAATAAAATAAAATAATTAGTAATACAATATGTATATTGTTATTTAATCTGATACGCATGTCGCATGAAATATGTATTACACATTATAATACATAACGTTACACAATAAAGTATATTTACATATATATATATATATCTTATCGTTACATTAACAATAATGACACTATTAATAATTTGAAAGAAAGTTTTTTAATATGATGCTATAGCACTTTGAAAGTGGTTAAATTTATCTTAATTTTTTATTCAAACAACATAAAAAGTATTAAAGTTGTCATAAAAATATTCCTACGAAGACTACATTTTTTTAATGGCATACTTATAGAATAGCCAATATCGCATATTGTCGGTAAAATTAATGTAATAAATTAATGTTTAATGTAATAATTGTATTTACAATAGATAGAAGATAATTTATTGGCCAAGAGTTTAATGCGAATTTCTTTAGTAACGCATATGTAAAATGTAGCAACTAACACGATAAATTGAAATGAGAATTTTATTTTAATTATATTAAAATCTTCGCAACACATTCACTAAAAATCTTATTGCAAGTAAAACTTTTAAAGATATTATTATTATTATTGTACTTTACACTACTCGTTTTAAAAATTATTTTTGTCGCAATAACGAGATTAATAAAGTTTCCGATAAATAGTATATCATTATCGCAATTTTTAGTGTTCAGCAATGTAATATATAAATAAAAAATTAGTTAATCAATATTTCATTTACAGTTCATCGTTTTTCATACAATGTAATTCAGATATTGTTTGTATATTCATTATGTAAATGTGTTAAAACATTTTTCTTAATATACGTTGAAATTAAATAATTAAAATGATAATTATTTGATTACTACTTTGTTTATTAAATTTACAATAATTATTAATATTCTGCTAATTATGTTATTTATTAAGGAAATTAATCTCCGGTGTGTTATAGTTTTGAAATTAAAATTTCTACATTGGAATATCGTATTGCTTGGCATTAGTGTGCTCTTAAAGTAATTAATATTGCTCCTGTAAAATAAATACGTAAGCCACATTTACGTAAAAGATGGAATGAAATTTTTATTTATTAAAAGTAATTACAATACAATATACCAATACAATAAAGTAATTTCGTTCATATAACGATGAAATTTTTATTCGTCTATTGTAATAGCTAACAGCATATCAGCTTGAGTTTTAATAAAAAATGAAGAAACGGTTGGAGAATTTAGAATACTTTTTTTAATCTTACTTATGTGCGTAGGTCTTAATTATGATTTTCCACTCTCCGGGATTAGAATAGAAAGGTAAAATTGCAATCATTGCGTAAAGTTTAAAATGCAACCCTTTTGACGAAATACTGATTATTGAAAGTAAATTTTAAACAGATGTAGAAAAGAAATTATAATACACGCACAAAGTACAATCGCAGAGAATGTATAATTTACTCTGGAATAATTTTGTTAATATAATTAATTACGCCCGCATATATATGTGCATGTATATACATGTGTGTGCGCGTGTGTGTACGAAGAGTTTTGCTCAATACTTGTGTTACACTAGGCGCGGAGAACAAAGAGAGATAATAACATTATGGGGTATAATTATCAATCTCGCTCGAGTTAATTACCACGTTCATTATGTAGCTTTTTCAATCACAATATCACCTTATTAGGGTTTACCGCTTGATGAGGCTTATGTCGTTTTGTACACTACTTAGTGCATAAGTATTGCCTCACATGGATTACCATGAAAATCCAGGATCGTTTATTTCTTTCCAGCATCAGCTTGTTAAAGCGCTTCATTATTTCATTTGAAGATATTTCTAAAACTATATAAGCCTATGTAGCTTAATAGATTGAAAGCATATGTAATTAAATTTTGCTTCTACTACATATCGACATTATTAATTTTAATTTAAATTTCAAT
Organism: Ceratosolen corneri; assembly: GCA_030522565.1. NCBI lineage: Eukaryota > Metazoa > Arthropoda > Insecta > Hymenoptera > Agaonidae > Ceratosolen > Ceratosolen corneri. The sequence goes on from JAPYYT010000403.1 coordinate 32,654, forward strand.
ATTTTATTATTGGTATGCTTTATTATCTATTAGTATTAATATCTAATCGTATGTTTTATCGTTTCTAGCAATCTTAAATACTCTGTGCAACAAATGGACCGATTGCAACAATTGAAATTGTTGAGAAGACGTGCATTATCTATGTATAGAGTGAGAAATTTTTGCGAAACATTCGTCACATAATGAAAATAATAAACATACAGCAATAGATAATACTTTTATTTTGTACACAAATAGCTTTCTTAGCTTTCTTAGCTAAGAAAATCAAAATAATTAAGAGATTTTTTTCATCGTATTTATTTGGACAGTGCATAGATAATTTTCACTACATTTTATAAACTTTTTTCAAGATTATAGGAAAGTGAAGTTTGTACGCTATTAACGGCTCATGTCACTCGAGTCCTGCGTGCGTAGTAGTGAGTATTACTAATTATATTCAATTTTATAAAACTAGTAACTAAATACCTGTACCTATAACCTACTTGGGTTGCGTAGCTGAATACAGCATCTTCCATCTTAAGAGTGCAACAGTTGGAAAAAGTCGATTATCCTCCGGAATCGTAGCAAGTTACACATTGCCTGAGCACCGATATCACCATACGACAGCAGCACCATCAACATAATACGATTCATGACACGGGCAGCACATAAATTCACCCCCCCCCTCCCTCAACCACCAAGCGTCGTGTTTCAGCGGGATGCATTGGACGCAATTACAAATCGCTGAGCTGGTACAGCTAATTAGATAGACTAGGGGGGTAGGCATTGCGCTGGGGTAATTGATTTCGACGCGAATTCAACTCGATGCCCCGAACCTTACGTAGCGTAAAAACAACAAGCGTTATTGGCGCTCGTTTCGGCCGACTTTTATGCCTTTAAACGCCTCGACGCATGTTGCGGCTTGTTTAAGGCGTTTACAAATCGAGTTGCACTAAACAATTGTCACGTACATTTGGGCTTCTTTTTTAAAGTCGGGATGAATAATTAGCTTGGCATTTGCGAAAGATATTTAATCGTTGGACGTGGATAATTAAATACTTTGTCAAGTTTCGGCAACGTACACCGAAGCTAATAATAATAACGATAATAATAATAATAACGTAAACAAAATGGAATATTCAGAAGGAATAGAGTGTGATGCGGGGATTGTAGGAATTTCTTTTTTATCCTGTGGAATTGTACGTCAATTGCATGTCAATGTAAAAACTGATTTTACCAGCTGAATTACAGACATAGAACATAAAAGATGGAAGAAATGGCTATTGAATATCAAGGGATAATGTAGCCGGTGATTTGAAATTTTAGCCGCTAAACCAAATATTTAATATGTAGTTCAGATACGAGTACTTACTACTACTATTATACATAGTAAATGGCATTTTATCTCTCGAAGCCGATAAATTACTTTAATAACTTCAATTATTAAATAACCGTACTTACATACTCATCTCTTCTAGCTTTCTTATGCTCATATGCTTTTTCATTATCTTCAGTCGCCACATCTCGTCTCTTGTACCACCTGCAAACGAGATATTTAAGAAAGAAATTAATCGACTGTTTTATTTTTAAGTACGTTATTACAGTGTGCTTGCACATTATCATAAAGTGTTAGCGAACATTTTTTTCGTATTTTATTGATTTACATTGTGTGCATTTGACTGTGCTGTTTAGATTAATAACTTTCAAAATAAAATACATCACTCTTTAAAGCAGAGCCATACACGAGTATTCCATAATAATTGGTTGGCAAATTTTTTCACCGAAAATTCAACGATTCGCTTAATTTGCATTGCATAATGCAACGTGATAGTTAAATTAGCGAAAAATAGACGGCTGGGCGAAAGTGCTAAGTGGCGTTTGCTTATGGAATTCTGTTGCATTGAATGCAAAATGATAGATGCATTTGCTCGTATGTAAGAGAGGAGATCTCATTATTTGCAAGAGAGCTCGAGCTTTTCAAGCGCAATTACTTCTCAAAGAATAGTAATTTTTTAAGTAAAAAGAGCGGAGCAGCTTAGAAATCGAATATGCCTGTAAAGTTTTCTCTACGCTTCGCGTGAGAACGGAAACGTCATTAAATAACAGTTTGGTTAATAAATATACCATAGCTGGCAAAGTATGTAAGAAAAAAAATTGCAAATAAGGGAAATATGTGAGGGAGACAGTTTGACAGGCATTAGGAGGGAGAAATAGTTTTGATGTCTCGATAACTTTGGCGCGGCAGAGCCAAACTAAAATTTCACTGCTGGCTTCCCTTAAAGAAGCCCAAACTACATTCATCTCCGTTGAGTTTGTGGTTACTTTATGTTTCTGCAAGCTCCGCGTGGAATTGTCCCTGAAAAAGCTCCAGCTGGAGTGTCAGCCGCGTCGAAGTTGGTTTGGTTGTGGTTATGGCGACTGTTACATTTGCTGAGCGCATAGAGAATAGTTTGTCTGCAATTTAACCGAACTGCGAATTAGTTTAAAGGGTATAATGGAGTCTTTTCAATGTCGAGTCGATTAACGATGCCAATGGAATGAAAAAATAAAACCTTCAAAATATTCCTAGGTATTGAAATATGTAGATGTAATTATCAAAGAACATGATATTTCAGACGAAATACTTTCCGGTACGTTTTATTTGCCCCAAATAAGATAAATATTAATTTACAGCTATTATACGACAATTGTTTTAATGAACATTTTTCATAAAATGCATTTTACATTATATGGTTTAACTTTATACGAGCCTAAAATATATACCAAGTAAATCAATATATATTTTTGTTTTGTAAAGCACGTGGTATCAAAAAATTAGTGATCACGTGATTTCGTATCGTGTTAAATGTTAATACAAATATATTAAATTGTAATTACGCAATATTACGAAATGAATTATTGTGAGAGTGGATGTACATATTTCAAAGATTTCAATTTAACAAACTTCTTGTAATATAAATTGATTTTTCCAAATCCTTTATTATTAGTTCAAAAATAAATACTATAAATTTAATATTTCATTAGCTGGCAAATTTATGTTTCTTAAAGTGAGACTTAAATAAGGTAAATAATTAATTTGAGTAAAATTTTATAAAAATCACGTGTCCTTTATTGTATTATATTATCTACATTTTACGTAGAATTTTTCATAGCCATATCATAACCGATGCTGTTGAGTATTTAAAAAATTATTGATTTTATAATTTATTATTGATTATATAATTTATGGTAAAGCAGTATTTGGTCTTACAAACTTATGCTACTTTAGATAATTAATACTATTTGCGTATATTATATTAGCGTTATGCATATTAGTATTAGAGGAATTAAAACATAGAATCGATAATAATTGCTTTTATAATCTTTTTCCCGGAAAATCATTGAACTTTCAATAGTCGGCAATGAAGTATCTAAGTGGAATTAATCTATCGGTTAAAATTGCAAATTTAAGACAAATAGAGCGAAAGAATAATGTCCGATGCAGGATAATTAGGACGGCCGAGTAAGAGTTTCATAATTATGCATTTTAAATTTCCCGGAATCCTATACGAGCAAATGCACGAGTCCACTTTGGTGTGAATATAAAACACATTTCATACGCTCATTACGCGTGGTATGGACATAAGTACATTTGGGCCAATTTGCAAATTCCAGGAAGCCAACGGGTACCGAATTGTATACCTGCTTTTGTTTTGACACATACGACTTACCTTCCCCTTTTGGGGCGCAAAGCGATAATACCGTAACACCGGCTGGTGCTTCATCAAGGACGAAAGGTTTTACTACCTGTGTCCTTATTCCGGCAAGATTTCCTCAAATGTATAAAAGAGCGATTGCTTATGAGTTGAGTTCAGTTGAGTTTTGGTTTCCGAGTAAGAAGCAAGGAGCGGAAAATCTCCCGTAAAATTTGACGACACGCGCCAGCTACCCGACTTCCTTTGATCGACATATGTAAGTGGCTTACTATACTTTATGTCTTAAAAAAACAATTTCAATTACGTTTCTTCTTGCATGCGTGTGGAAATTTTAATCGAAAAAGTGTTTGTTACTTAAAAAGTGTGTATTTCCGTAATAATTACTTCCCGCAGTTATATATATATAACTGCAAGCTATTTGCAAGTTTCCTTACTATTTTGCATCATTTTTATTATCAGGATTTTACATAAATATTATTTATATTAATTATTATTTATACTTATATATATATTTTACTTTTAATTCTTTCTATTCTTTTTCATGAATGTTATTTTTAAAGTAACGTGTAGAAATTAAAGCAGTAATTAATGTAGTTTCATTGAAAATTACGTATTCATATTAATATTCGTGGTTAACTTTTTTCTTAAAAAAAAAAAAAAAAAAAAATGGCTTTATAATGATAATAAGATCAATAGTTTGCATAATTGTAATGATGTCTATTATGAAATCGGCAGATAAGATCAAAATGGGATTTCAAGGGTCGATGATTGTGACGCGCGAGGCCTCCAAGGATTACGTCGTCCTAAGCACCAATCAATCGAAGAAGCTGTTATCCGGTGGCCAGATGAGTTGCAACAAGGACGCCGCTACTTTCTGGACACCCTCGGACAACGTGGTCGAGGGTCCCGCCGGCCAGGAGGAGGAAGCACAGCAGTCGGAAAGGGTGCTCGGCAAGGACATGAGTGAGTGGATCAAGGAGTTCGTACAGAACGAATTTTTTCACGAGAGTCGTGGGAGCAACGTGGACGGGAAGAAAGCCGATACAGCGGATGCAGCCGTTGAGAAGGATGTTGAGAAGGAGACGAATGATGTGGGGGTGGAGGAGGGCTCGGTAATCGATGCCCAGGAGGACGAGCAGGAGGAGAGGGACGAGGATGTCGACTCGTCGAGGTTGTCCATTAATGATGAGTCCAAGTCGGGCAAAGTCAAACGGAATTTCAAAGTGTTCAAATTCATGAAGAAGGCGCTTAAGAGACACATAAAAAAGTGAATCGAGTGGGCAAAATTTTTGATGGGAATGGACCATTGTGATTGTAAAATAATTTAATTGTAATTATGTGTTAAATTCGTTTCGTCATTGTAAATATTCGGGCTTTAAATATAGAAAACTTAGAGTTTATGTGGAATTTGTACAGAGCAATATAAATCAACGTAATTAAATGTAATTGTAAACAAACGAATTGATTGTTTAAGACTGGGCGATGCTTGCAATTAATAAATAATTAATAGTCTCCGGGTATTATAGGAATATTCTAAAAATTTAGAACGAAAACAGTACAAAGTTAGATTTATAAGCAGACGTTTTAAAAATGAAGCGTCAACGTTGTTTCCAAGAATATCATTAAGTAATTCATGCTTTTAACTATTGTGATTATAAATTGTAATTTTAGGTAATATTATCGAATGTTATATTAATTTTTAATAGTCTCGATTAATAGGAAATTAATAATGCTTCGAGGAATGTTTATAATGAGTACTAATGTGGTGTGTGTTTTAAAAAATTATATTTATACTTAAATTGACCTTGAAACAATTTAACAAAAATAATTGTAAGAACTGTAAATATTTTTGTATTTAATAAAGTTACGATTATTCATAATTTAATTAAATTGAATTATACATTTATTATATTCTCATGAAAACGTTATACAAATCCACTGCTTATACATCTTTCCTTTAATTTATTTTTTTTATTTATCTTACCATGAAAATTGTATATAATAATATTTATATACAGTAATTATAATATAAAATCAAATAAAAATGCATTTCGCAATGAGGTTGAGTAAATGTTAATTAAATTTGACGTAATTATCTTTTAAGTGCAATTGTAGTCTAACCAACACATTGAAAATAATATGGAATGTGTGCCAAAACACCGACGTTCTTTTATTTTATAATTATTATTGATCGCTCAACATTTTAAGAAATTAAGTATTGTTAGCATTGAACTTATTAATAGAAAAAGTTTCATAACATTATATCAAACAATTATCATTGCTTCGTCTCGTGTAGCTGCAATTTCTCTTGCAAAATAAACTACTTCCTTTTAAAATTTATAATTCATTTTGTAAGTTTTCACATAAATATTATGTTACATTAATGCTCGTGATATTTTCAAACATCAATAAGAAAGTGGCAAATGCTTGGTTTAAAAACTAAATTTTAAGTATATTTAAATGCAGCGGGTTATCGGCATTTTCATAATAGTTCTTGGCCAGTTAAAGCAGTTAAAGCGGTTAAAGCAAGTTCGATTAGAAGTTAAAAGTATCTTCATTCGCCTTATTACCAAGAGATAGATTTACTTAGTGATTTGTCGGGGAAGCGGGGAAACACATTGGAAAAACGCTGCATAAATATGTATAAATGAATGCCGACGAAACTGCTTACTTTTTATTTAATGTAATAGTAGTGACGCATCACACGTATACTTCAACGTGTTTATATGTATGCATCGCATGTATATACTTTAGAGCATAATAGCTATAAAAGTGTTGAGATGCAAAGCAGAGTTTTCTTTTTTTAAATAAAATTCTAATTTTACCATCGGAGCACGAGATTCGCGTATGCACGGAGTCGCAGATTCGCATTTAGTTATATTTATGGGTAATAAACAAATGCAGGTATAATTTTTTGATGCCAGTCTTGGCAATTTGTAGTAAGGAATGTCGATGACTGTGAAATGTATCGAACGAATAGTTTAAAGGCAAGTGGACGAGTTGCGGTGTTAATTTGCGAGGTATTTGGCAGTGATGGCCATGAAGTTTGAAGTTGCCAGCGTCTTCGACTTCCTTTGTCTGGTATGATTGTCGAATGGAAGCTGATGGTGTATCGGATGACTGAACCACTTTGTGAATTTGTGCCTTCGACCCTCGGCGATCTAATGCTCAACATTTTCCTGCTTCTCACTTTGAATGAATTGATTTATTACTTACTCTCGTGGCAAGACAAGAGTTGGTAAGTCATTCGTTGCTCTTATGGAAATGGATTTTATACTAATGTACTCATTAGGTAGGAGAGTGGAATTAGTAAGTTTTGCTTGTGATACGTAAGTAGCCATTCTATTTTACTATAATCTCAAATAAGCCATTCGAGTTAAATTTTGACCCCCATGACCCCCACTCCCCCTCACACACGCACACACGCATTCCTTCGTATGAAACATTGTAGATTTTATTGGCACGAAGTGGAAGTATCGATAAAAAGAATCGATTAAGACATTGTTTATAAACATTATTATTATTATTATTATTAACAACAATGTGTAAAGGATAGACTTAAATTTATTCAAATGAGCGACGATTAATGACGGTTCTAATTTTTTATATAAAATTTAATAAATTATAAATTTGTTTGAATATAGCAACATTTGTGGCCTCAAATTGTTATTAATAATCTATGTCTAATTAAAGTCCATCGATTTATATTATTGTTAATGATGCCAGCACGAGTAATTCAATATTACCGAGGCTATTGCCAGTGACATTGCCATACTAATTATTGTTATATTCCAATTAAATTCCAAGAAATTCAAATCTATCGTAATTTAATTGACCATTGTAAAGTAGACCAAACACAAGTCAAAATTGTAACGAGTCGGGTAGAGTATGAAATACAGAGGCGACTGTTGGCCAAAAATGCATTAAGGATACATTGGGGGGAAAAAAAGGGGTCGGCCCAGATAATTATTATACCGATTAGACTATACACCTCCGAAAGAGCATATTCAAAAGGCAGAGATAATATCTTTCAAGAATTTATGGGGGACAATGGCTTATGGGAGACAATTTTAAGTCAGGTCGTTTGTATAGTTATTCTAAGCGAAGACCTTGAATGTGCACGTGAATTGTGAGACTATTTAAAGTTGGAGAATTAATTAAAAAGGAAATAATTAAGTGACTATGATGAATACAATATTTTTTAATTTGAAGAATACGCGTGTACCGTAAGAATAATGAAACAATAATTTTAATTCACCAACATTACTCTCTCAGTCTTAAAGATAACGAATGTTTTTTTATACCATTTCTATTGGAAATCCTAATAACATTAAGGAAGATCGCGACAATAATTGCTTAAAATTGTTTATTATAAATTATAAATTATGTTAGGCTAATAATTATTAAAAATTCCAGCATTTATATCTTAATTTACGTTTATAGGACTGGATGAATATCATTTGATGCTAATGTCTATTTGAATTTGAATTTTAAAAGTTCAGAAATATATCAAATTTGCCCGGGGCGTATACGTTTCGAGTAAATGAATTTTTCTATTAAAAACAAGAAATTGACACTTGCACAATAAACTCATTAGAGTGACTTGATCATCGTAAATACAAAGAGCCGCAAGAATAATAAGCCAGTGTTTTGCAAAATATAAAATTATTACGTAAAAATGGTAAAAATAAGCGTTTTTCCTTTAATTTCTTCTAGTTTTTTTGCAATTTTTTTTGTCAATTTAGTTCACCACGAGAAATTTCTCATCGCAATTCCAATTCTATAAATGAAGTACAATTCCGCAAGTTAAAGAATACAATCTATAAGAAAAGTATCACAGCTTATATTGGTTGTGGCTTGCAATAGAAGAAGGAGAATCAGTCAGCGTTCGTTTCGACTAACCAGCTTCTCTCTTTCTCTTGCAAAGCTTCCTTTTGCAAGAACCAAAAAATTGATCCAACGATCTTTAAAAATAAGTTGAAAGTGCACAAAGGAGCTGAGTGAGCAAATCATACACATATACATATGGACATATAGGCAGACAGACAGATAGATAGACAGATAGGCGAATAGACAGACAGATAGGCGAATAGACAGAGAGTGGGAGAGAGTGGGAGAGAGTGGGAGGGAGGGAGGGAGAGAGAGTGGGAAAGAGAGGATAAGATGGACATTGGAAAAGGCGAATGAGTAAAAGAGGGGCAAAGTCAACGATTTTACTGTCAATAATAGTCGAGTTGGATTGGTGATTTATCGCGGGGGCGGCTGCCGTGCCGAAAGAAAGTATGTGCAGCTGCTGGGGCTTGGGATTTTCCTCGTAGCCTGATAATAATGACGAAAAATCCGTGGACGTTAGCAGCTCCGAGGGGAGTTGGCAGGCCACGCACGTTTGCCCGTTCAATCTCGCCTCTTACTACTGAGACGTCGCCGTATACTCGCTACATATGCATCTATATATATGTGTGTATGTATGTATATATGCCCTGGCCTGGAGATATTTGACGAAGTGACGTTTTTGCGCGCAACGTACTTTTGCACTCGTGGCTACCGAGCACTCGAATAATTCGAGCTCGGAACTTTCTTATAATTCTTCGCGGATTTTTACTCGAGCATTGACGGATCGTGCAGCTTTATGTGGAAAAGACATTTTATCGAAGGTCATTAGGGGTGAAATCGAATTGCCGAGTGCCAAGAGTTTGCCCGTTTGTGGAAAGTTTAATTTTTTTTTTTTCATCGCCGACATCGAGTGCTTCCTCTCGACTGTCGCACTCACCTTCAGCCCATTGCGGTGCTGCTGCTTCAAGGACTTAAAGCTCCGAATTAGGGAGAAATTATTTCCACGAGGATCCCGCCACTCCAGCCGCTTTAAACTACATTCCAACACTTCTTTTATTATCTGCTTATTGCCCTTCTATTATTAGTTTGCTACGGGTGAGTGACATTTTACGGATCAATCTTTGAAATTAATTTAATTCTCAAGCAATTCAACAATGACAGCTTGTATTCTTTGTAGCGATATCGATGATCCCACAATCAATACCCTATTTCATTACTATTAGTTTATTAAATTGTTCATGTTTCTCTGAGGGTAAAGCAAACTCCTTTCTTATCAGCCTGCAATGAAAATTTACAATCTTCAACTGTATTATTAAATTCCTCGGCTTTTGTAAAGGGGAAATGCTGTACCAGGAATTGTTTTCAAATTGATGGGACACCTTTGCGATTTTAGTTAAGAATATTATCTTCGCATGTAGTATACGAGGGTAATGATATCAACAATAACAACAACAAAATAAATAAACCATATCAACAAGAATAATCGTAGCGGTAAATAAATGAACGTAATGGTAAATATAATGTATAAATTGTAAATATTTTAGCATTTTGATTTAGATGTAAGAGCAATTGCAAGAGTATTACTGCAATAAAGTGTAATTTAGCGCGCAAAATACTTATAAAAACATGAACAAATACCATCGCAACGACATTTAATTTGCGGGGAATAAATTTTCTTAATGCAAAAATTAGATTTGTAAAAATAATGAGATCACGAGCAGTAAACAAAACTTTATAATTAGAAAGTTGATGTATGCCAACGGAATGTTGCATTCGTAATCAGAACGTTAATGCTATAATGAGGAAATGCACATTCCAAGTGTGTGTGTGTGTGTGGTAAGTTTATCAAAATATAGGATAATTTAAAATTTGTAAAAACAAAAAAAACAAAAAAGAGCGCAGAAATATTGTAGTAAGTTTTAATAATATTGATAATACAAATACAACGACGACTCATCGATTTAAGAGAGTAGAAGTGAGGGTGGCGGGGATATAGTAATATGGATTTAAAGCTCATTTGGAGTTTATGAAGGATTCTCAAGTCTTCCTCTTCTTCTTATTTAACTGTATAATGTATAGAAAATTCAGAATTAAAGTTGATAATTTTCATAGCTTATTGTACTTCTTTTCTTTTTCTTTGCTACTTGTTATATATGCGCTTACATTTTTCCCCAATAAATGTTCTAATTCACTCGCATAGCGTACTTCTTATTGCTCTTTATGTCTTTTTTTTTTTTTTGGCCAATTTAATGGATTCACCTAAAATATACTTCTATTTAAAGTCCATGTAATTAAATAAATAAGCACGAATATGATAATAAATTTACTCTAAGCATTGTATTATCTCTTAATTATACATACGTTTTTATGTGTTGGTGCGAGCGCTTTATAGAGTACTGAATTTTGATATGAATCTTTCTCAAGTTTCTTTTTATATTGAAAGCCACTAATTTTTATGAACAAATGTTTTAATAGCCATTTAAACAATTAGAATAAATAACACGAATAGTGTATTTTTATTAATTGATTTTTATTATTTCAAAAATATTAAACACATTATTTTAGTATTTATTGTGTCAAAAGTCTACAGAATGTTCGATATTTAAAATAAAATATTTTCCCTGAATTTCGAATAGATTTTTTTGTTGTTATAAAATAGTTAAAAATTGCACAAATATATAAATTTTCTTTATGATTTTATGTGAAATGTTGATGCTATTTACTTGAGTGTTAACATAAACGTTCTTTGTGCAGTAATTAAATAAATATGAAGTACATTAGAAATCGATTAATAAAATACTCTATTTAAGTATGCATTTGAAATACTTATTCACACAGAATTATAATTGTGAAATATGGATTCAGTACTATAAAAAAGCGACACGAATAAAACTTTAAGAAATATTGCCTACTCGGATAAATCAATATTTATCACAGATGTCGGATCGTTTGCTAAACCACAATTATTTCGTATATGAAAAATGTACTGATATCAAAGGCATTCAATTCAGCAGACTTCAATATAAATGTAATTACTTATGTTGATTAGCGTATGATTTATATTAATACACGGGCGGATCTTGCTAATTTAATATTATCTTCATTTTTTTTTTTTTGGGTATAAAATTCATAACAATGGCCAAAAACTATGGATTTGTGTTAATGCCATGAAATATTTTATCCTCGCTAGTCAATCCGCTTAATTAAAATTTAGTTTAATAAAAAAGCGTATCTTAGTCTTAAATCTCAAATTATAATTGGATATACTCGCTCCCAATGTTTCTACTTGAATATTCCCAACAGAGTGTCGGGAAATTTCTAAAACGAGCAGAAATAAAAAACAATTTTGAGAGCTAAATGGAAATGAATAAGTTAATTAATTTTAAGCTGTTGAATTAATAAGCTAAAATTAATTAACACTTCTTGTGCTTGAGGGATAGTTCTATTCTTACTTTTTTACAAATTGTTCTTTGCTTCCTCGTCTCTCTTTAGCTGCAATAAATCTGTAATAGATCAGAAAAAAAAAAAAAAATTTGATTTCAAATGATAGTTAAGCACTTATGTATAAAAGCAATAATAAATGAAATATTTTTCAAATTTGGATTGCCAAGCATATTCGCTATTTTATCATTTCTTTTTCATTTTAGATTTTGTTTTCAGATATAATCGTATAGGATGAAAACGCGTCTAAATATTAATACAGACGGAAAATATATCGTAATTTATTTATTATTTACGTATTAAGGCGCGAAGAGTATTTTGTTATTATAACTTTCTTATCGATCAGATTACCGTTAATTCGCTTACATTACATTTTTGAGAAAATTAAGTTATTTGTAAATGTACAGAAAGAATTCGATTCTCTTTTCCAATGCTTTTTAAGATAAAATAATATGCTAATGAGCAATAAATTTTTCATTCGAACGATAAATGCAGCCCTATTATTGCAAGTAGACAAGCATTTATTTACACATTGAATATTTCAATAAGAAAATGATAAACCATACTGTAGGGCTAAAGTTGAAAAAGTTTCAGCTTGTTATAATTGATAATTGAGGGCAAAAAAAAAATGCAATTCTCAGAGGCCAGAAACGTCATCTCATCAAGTAACCATTGAAAAAAAAAGAAGTTTTAAAGAAGTTGAGTATTTAAGAAATGTGTTAATCGAAGCATTATTTTTGCGAATGAGGTTGTGAATAATTTGCTAATCGACTAATAATTCAATTCTCTTTGGAAATGAATTTAAATGGAATGGATTTCTTCAACGTAATTTCGGCAACCGATTTCATAGAATAAAAACATTCTCCACTTATTCTAATGCCAAAGCCGGAGCTTTAATTGCATCCAGTATTATTAATAATATTGGATATTTTGATATTGGATAGATGATTTTCGGCTCTCGAGCACAGCTATTTCAATCAATATACTCTTGGAAAATTATTTAAAAGCATCGCATACTCCATTTCCAAGTGATTAACCACGACTGATGCTCATCATCATTGGCTTTTAAAAGCTTTAAAGTTCCTTCAATATCTATCATTCATTGTTGCCTGGGCCTTACAATAGCACATACAATGCCCTCATAAAACAGTAAGGAAGGCGACATAGATTATATTATTGAGATGCTGGCGTTTCACTGTATGTGTGAAATACGACTAATAAAGTTAAATTTGCATGTGGATGGGAGGCCGCGTAGTTGGTTGGAAAATGTGTGGAGGAGAAGTGGCACGTGGAGGTCGTAGCGGTTATTTCACGTAGAAAAGTTTCGGGAAATGTATCCTGGCAGTATTTTTCATACCTATAAGCTAAGTTCCCCGAAGCTTTCAGATAAATGAATATTTTAGATCAGTCGATATGAATCCCTATCGTCATTTCAATATGACGATGATTAATAGCTCGAGAACCTAAATTTCATTTATTTACAATTCTCAGTCTTTAATTATGTTGATCTGAAAATCTAAAAATTAGTTACATCTGAAAACTGAAATATCTCTTCTTCAGTAAATGTACGCCATAAAGAAGTTTCCACGATATATTTTTAATGTTTTTATAAAGCTACATTAAAATAATGTCATCGTAATTTCTTTTCATTCTGCTCAATAAAGTCGTGGGACATTAAAGTAGAGAAAAAATTAGTAGTCTTGCAGATAAACTTCCTAGTTCGAATTTCATGTGCGATTGCTCACAAGGTTGCTTCCTCCCATAAGGACAACTGAACTTTAGAGAAGGATAAGCGAATGCAACGTTTTTTTTTTTTGTAATTGGTGAAATTGCCTAATACGTTGATGTTTAATTTACCTCTTAAATTTTGACAAAAGCTTATAATTTTTATTTTATATTTCGCTCTTTTCAACTAGTATTCAATGTTAAATATTTAATTAGTATCCATGAAATTGTCAATTCACTAAGTAATGTAGTTATTTGGTTTTATTTGACATTAAACATTATTTAAATTTTATATTGGATAAAAACAGTATTAATAATATCGATAATTATTAGAATAACAATGGTGAATTATTCTTGCTATATATATGTGTATTTAAAAAAAAATTTTCCTACAATTTTTTTTGTAAAATCGATACAATCAAATATCAGTAAATATTCTCAAACTTTTTTTTTAACATTCGCTCATTTATGCAAATTGAGTTACATATAAGAAAATTTTGTGCAAAAACTGAATTAGACATACACATTTCTTACAATCACAATAATTATTTCTATCTAAAAAACGATTAATATTATATATGTTTATATGACTTTTGAAAATTTATTTACAATCATCAAATCAATAAATAAATTTTTAAAAAATTTATCAAAATTATTCACAATATTAATTTAATAATAAATCCGATACCTACATAAAGAGGAATTAAATGTTAAATTTATTAAATTATTTAAAATTTACGTAAAATATTTAATACTTATGTAAAATTATTACATTGTACATGATTTTTTAATAAAAGAAAAGCTGCTGAACAGTTAAAATAATTTCAGGGCCTGTGGTTATTTGCTATTTTTTCTTGTTCGTTTGTTTTTTTTATTAGTATTATTAGTTACTATTCAATATACCATTAGCTTGCTCATTTTAATGTTTACATGATACATTTTTTAATTTAATATTTTATAAATTAACTATAAAGATGCTTTGACTTTTATTTGAATAATATAATTTTAACAGCTTCATATTAAGGTAAGATGCGATTATAAATAAAATACTTAAGATACGCACACAGGCGCACAGACTTATGCGTATAAGCAATCTTATCAACATAAACTTCAAATAATGCATATAACCGCACGAAAACTTGCTTCTTTATTGTATCTTTAAAGCCTATATTTTTCGAAATAGTTTATTTTTACGAAGAAATGGACTTTAAGATGGCTTAGTGAAAAGAAGAAGAATAAACAAATAAACCAATTGTTTACAACTTTATAATTAATATTTAGCATTCTAAAGTTACTTAAAAGTTTAATAATGTATTTATGAAGTTATTTTATTCATTAAATTACATTTAATTGTTGATATATTTTCATGTGAAGTGATTATAAAACTTAATATATGTCATTTACTTTTAGAGAATGACCGAATTGTTTTCAGAATTCGCTGAATTATAATTTATTATAAATTCACATTCATTTATATTTGCAAGTAAATATTTATATACATAAATATTTTTTAAATTTATTACATTTACCCTGTGAATAATATGTAAATTTTAACAAAATCTTCAAACGAATACTTTTATATTCCACAATGAACCATTGCTTTTATGGTATAAATTTTTCTTTAATATCATGATTTTTAAGATCTACATAGTAGGATTTAAAGGAATCTTTATGGAAATAAAACTTTTATTTTAATAAGATTTGATCATTCTAATTTAAGATACGGGGAGCGAAGAAATAAAATGGAGCTTATATTATATTATTATATTAAGAAATAAAAAGAATAAACTTATTAAATATTGTAATTTTGTGTACAGAAAAAAAGAAGGAAAAAAGTAATTGGAAATTAAAATATCAAATGATTTTTCAACTTATTATTATCTTAGGCTACAAAAGTCTATTAGACAGTTTGAAAAGCAAATAAGAAAATATTTATAATTACGATCTAACGTAAAACTTCCCTCAAGATGTTTTCACATTATGCCCATACACACACTTATAAACACATTTCGCAAAACCAACATCTATCTTTAATCTAACATTACTCTATAATCGACTCGGAGGATTTAAAATTTGCATTGAGATTACCAATTTTGCACGCCCTAAACCATGACTAATTATTATTCCTTAACATTATTCCATTCAACACCTTTGCGAGCCATCAACCAACACATTATTTGTCGACATAATGCATAAACAAACGAGATAACAATCTCTAGCGAGCGGCTCTCTTCGCAAGCAAAGCAAAAATGTGAGGGCCGAAGGTCATCACATTACTGGGACGCCCTATACTTATTATCCTGCGGTGCCTTTTACGACACGGCAAAACGACACCTCAACAACAACATCCCTTCCCCTCCGCCCCACCATCCTATACAACCTGTCTCCCGACCAACCTTTCCCGCACTTTTATGGCTGATATCATTACCGAACGAGGAACGAGAGACGCATATTTATACACACACACACACACATATATATATATATATATATATATATATGGAGGGAGAGAGAGAGAGAGAGAGAGAGATACGAACAAAGCCTAAATATGCGAGCGCCTGTGATTGAGTGTGCCAACGAATGAAATGAGAGAGCAAGGGATTGTGTGTGTGTGTGTGTGTGACAGTGGGAGTGGGTAATTTTACTATTTTTGTACAAAAATAATTTCGGTGAGTTTTATTTCTTAATGCAATTTCCATTTTACTTATGGAAACATAATTTTATGAAAATTACATTAAAAAAAATGCGGTGACAAAAAGGCAATATGAGATTTCATACTTTTTTTTTCTTCTCAACTCGCTATATAGGCAGATAGATTTTACAGAATTATAGAGTGCAAATTATATATTTTTTCATATTTTTCAGCTTAGACATATTTTCGTCAAATTCATACCATATGGATATAAAAAAAGAAGAAGAAGAATACATTAATTCATAACAAATATTATAACTTACTTGATTATGTAAATATTAATTTATTTTGAGGGATATATTTTCATAGCATTACATGAAACATCAACAATGTAATATTATAGCCTATAAGGTTAGTAATTGAAGGGATGACAATTTTTTTGCAGTAATTTTGTAATATTAATACTTAGGCATTAGATGGATAATTAGAATAATGTTAAATAATAAAATTGTTTAAATGAATATAATAAGCTTAAACATAAATGTACATTTGTAATATTAATGATCCATTGTGTTGATTCTTTTCCAATGAAGCTTTCTGCTGTTGAAAAGTCGACCTTTACATTATGCATTGTTCATTTAAATATTAATTATCTCTTGAAATCGCATTAAATTTTTGATAAAAAGATACCACCTTAATTAAATTATGCATTTCGTTTCTTTATTAGCAGTTGATTGGGAATCTACTTGTAATTATACGTAATATTTCATTTTATCGCATTCAACTCGTTGAAAAAATTAGATAATTAAATACTTGACATTCGCAACTCAATGTAAGTATGCCGATTACACTACTTTTTCAGAAAATTGTTGTTTTTTAATACACGTGTATTATTCATTCTTTCTAGGGAATTTGTTATTATGATTGAATTTCGCGTGGAAAAAATGTTAACGCCAGTTTCACTAAAACTATATAATAATAATGAAAATATTAGCATATTTTTTTACTTTTACATTAAATCCCTTCGTACTCATAATTTTTACTTTTAAAGTTTTCTCTTTTTTTCACTTTTGAAATATTTAAAAATAGAATCATTTTTATGCATAGTTTTCAGAGTAAATCTTCAAATTTTTAAAATACGCGCAATGGAATTTTTGGAAAATTCCACTTTCGTTCTGCAAAATAAATTCACCATTATCACTAATCATCATAATAATTTGATTTTTATATGCAACTGAGAGACCGATGCTTTATTAGCAGCATAACTTTAAAAAAAAACTCTTATTGATTATCATTTGGCTGTAATGTAAATGAAATAAATTCATACATTTTTTTACTTTTAAAGATGTATTGGTTAGTAGCAGATTGAAAAGCATATTGCATAATTGATATGTTAGATGTCAATAATAGTATGTTGGCAGAATAGTCTATGGATGGGATGAAAGTATTAAGTTATGAAAATAAGGACTTTGCTAATGAAATTAAATTGTTTACTAAAGAATTGAGAACAAGATTATTGGTAAATAAAGTTATATATTTTTTTCCCGACTTTTATTAGCAATTATTTTAATGCTTTTTCATTACTACAAGATATTTGTCATAATTGGATTAAAATTTTTAATAATCATTTCATACAGCAGTTAATTTTCAAATATATTTTTTGAACGGCAATAATATTGGATCATTATTTGTTTCAATTAAATGCTTTTCAAACACATATAAAACCGGCTTTTTTATTTTCAAATTTTTTTTGTAGAAAAGATATTTTGATCCCATTGCATTTTATTCCATCATAAGTATAATATTAACCAATTTATTAATTAGAAGCAAGTTTTATAGTTTTATTTTACATTTAACGATTGTAAATAAGTGTACTTGATCACTTGGCACAAATGATTGTTATATTTGTCTTTAATTTGTTTCGGACTTTGATAATGATTTCAGTTATCTTTATTATTTTTTTTTTTTCCAAAGAATTGGATTGAAAGTTTTGACTAGTTAATTTATCGGGTTTTAATATTTATTTATAGCTATATATTGTTTAAAATATTGGTTTTTTATACTAAATTAATATACTAAAAACTAATATTATAATAATATAATTCTAATAACGTCAAATAATAGTTAATTGTACACATTTTTATAAATAATAAACTAAGCTTTCGATCAATATTAATAAATTTTAATGATAAAAATGCTTCAATATTTTCAATTATGATATATTATTTTATTTGATTAAAATATATTTTACATTATAATGATAAAAGAAAAAAAAATTTTTAATATTATTAAAATAGTGACATAAGCTTATAAAAACCATTTATTATTCCATTATTCTTCTAAAAGCTATTGTTAAGTAATTATAAACTTAATTTGCTGAGGTTTTAAAAGTATATACCACTAAAACATAAATGCGGCAAGAACTTTTTAATATAGTTTATACACTAATATACTATGTTGTTGTATTTACGTTTTTCTCGTAAAATCGAAATCGAATTACTTGCATTGACATTTGAATGCTTTTAAATAGATCTCATATTTATTAATAATTATCAAATAAATTTAGCAATAAAATAAGATGAAAATATTTAAATAGTATTGGACACATTGAGCTCGTGAATAGTTAGTCGAATGAAAAAAAAAAAAAAAAAAAATAACGTAGATATTGTATTTAAGCGCGATTATAAAGTGAAAAAAAAGGCGTGGGAGAGAAATGGTTGGGTTAACGGGTAAATTGATAAAAGTATTTATAATGTAAAGTTAAAAGTGTGATATTGAATTTGAAATTTAATATTTATGAGGTTAAGCAGCCGAACGATACGTACAAATGAGAAAGTACTGCTCGCGTTTATAATTTCAAGAGCTCGTTTACATAATAATATCGCTGCAAATGTACAATAACGACCTCAGAAGTTAAAAAGAAGCGTTGCTTTGAATATAAGTTTCTCAAACGAAATTATAATTAAACGTCATTTGCACGCCTACGATCCTTAGGTTGCATGTTGCGCATAAAAGTACATGGCCAACTAATCAAATGCACTTTCCTAAATAATCGCTCGACTCCCTTTCGTTTCATTCAGTTGCCGCGGTCGGCCATTTAATTATCTGCAACTTTATCTGCAATCGCCGTTACACACCGCAAACAACAATAATAAAACGCGCCCACGAAAGAAAACGCGGGCCCATTCAAAATGAAAAATACATATATATTCGTATGTGTGCAGGGCGCACTCTGCGCGCACTCATACATATGCATAATTCTTTCACACGCGATCGGAAGGAGAGACAATCGCCGGCTGCGCGGCCGCGCATCTCGCTAAATAATTTAAAGCCTGGCAACCTACCAAACTCCGCTCTGACGCAACGCGCTCCATCCCCCCCTCCTCCTCCCATCCCCATCCCTCCCTATCCCTCCCCACCGCCCTGCCGCACTTTCCACAAATACAATGAATAATGGATCGCGGCGAGGGGAGAGCCTATTTTCTTCTTTTTATTATTTTAAAATGAAGAGGAATATGACCGCCTTAGGTTTTATTTAGG
>JAPYYT010000404.1:0-90186 GCA_030522565.1 Ceratosolen corneri
TTAGCCTCTTTTTCATTTTACCCTGCTATCTCTTTTTCTCCACTATCCGCCTCTCCCTCCCTCCATCTGGGAGAGTGTTTTCTCGGGCTCATTCCCGACCAGAGCTTAATATTAATATTGACTTATTTAATAATTATATATAATTATATAATCGCATATTTTACATTGTATATTATTTATTTTCATTTAAGAATGGTAGTACAATAATTCATGAATTTTATTATTTTGTAAGCTTTATTTTATGTATATAAATACTCCATACATTAACGACAATCTTATGCTTATACAATAACATTTAAAACATTTGACAATAATTTATAATTACTGATGAACTATTTAAAACATCAATAAGAAATAAAAATACTTTAGGTATAAATTATTTTTTATATTATTATGAATATTTATATTTCAAAATGTTAAGAAGTTTTTAACAGCTATAGTTTTAAATATTATGGATTGATATATAATTAGATCTTTCTTGAATAATATAATTTATATTTGTTATATATTTCTTATGATTTGATATATATTTTTAAAATATTGTATATTTTAAATAGTAATAGTAAATATAATTTAGTGTAGATTTTTAAAATTTTAATCATTTTAAATATTAATGTTTAATATGGTAAATCTATTTTTATGGAGATTATATCGATATACAGATATATGTTTTTTATGTATGTACACTATTTTATTTATTTATAAGTTCATGTATATTTACTAAATATTTGCGCCTTTAATGATGAAAGGTTAGAATTTCATGAAATTTTAGATCCTAAATTTCCTGTTATTATTTTTAAAATATTAATCTGCTTATATTATATTGCTTGAAATACATTTAATTGTTTTATCTATCTTTTTCTTAAATTACAAACTTATTTGATTCATCATTTAATAAAACTAATAATGTATTATCTGTTTAATGTCAGATTAATTATAAATTTTAGTCTAATATTATAAAATCTATTTTTAAATGAAATCTATATTATAATATTAGACAAATATCTGCCCATATGAATTTAATAATTAACAATTTAATCATTGTATTCCGTTATCATAGTACCTAGTATTTACAGCTTTTAAAAATCCTCAAATTTTTCGCACATTTGTGTAAATAATATTTTTTATGTAAGAATGTATGTCATATAACCGATTTTGTAATTGATCTGCATTTATCACGAATAAAGACCCATACTCTGTTTACTTCCGATTTCAACTTTTAATTTGAAGGTATTTTCTACAAAAATTATTAACTGTTATTTATAATTTAAGATATTGGAATACTTTTGAAAGTTGAAAAAATGAAATATTTTTTTTGCCTGCTCTTAATTATAAGATCTGAAGAATATCTCAATAAATATGTAATGGGAATCCAAAAGTTGGTTACTGCGGTTTTCGATCATTTAAAGTATTGATATTCAATTATCACACACATATTTAAACTTTAGTAATAATAATTTACTGCAAATATGCATTTATTAGATTAATTAAATTATAATAATAAAAGTTAAAATCAATTATTTGAAAAGTGAATTAAAAAACAACACTTAATGATATTAATTAAATGAGTAATATATTTACTCACTTACATACTTTTATATTTAATGAAATATTTAAAAACAAAGTTTGTTAAATTAAAACAAAATGTAATTAAAAAAAATTTAAACGTATATATATTGTAAGTCATTGAAACACCAATGATATATTGATTAAAAAAGTAGGCATTACCTATTCAAGAATATAACCCTATGCATAGCATATCTAAACATAATAAAATACTTTGTACTTAGATTATATATTTATATATCACCTTTTGTTACATTTAATTCATTGTTTATGTTTACATTTAGCTATTCTATAATTTAGAATAAATTTACTTGTTTGCATACATAATTGTTGGACTTTGTAGGTATAACTTTTTTTTTTTAATATTGAATTATATATTATTAAGACTATTATAAAATAATAAAATTATAATAAACTATTATAATATAATAAAATTAACAGATTATTTACATATTAATAAGTAATTTGATAACTATAGTCATAGTGAGCTTTATCATAGAGCTGAAAAATATACATGTACTTAAGCAAATACATTAAGTATTCCTATATGGAATATAAGATAATTTTGTGTATTTAAAAAAACGTAACATTTAAAATATTTATTTTACGTCATTATATAATAGATAATCTTCATGTAACAAATAAAATATTAAATAAAGTTTGTTACTATTTTATTTTAAGTATCAAGCTTTTCAGTAATAATAAAGCAATAAATTGGAAAAATATATTAAATAAGACATCGGAAATTTTTCTGATTTTTTATAACTTATTAATTATTATAATAAATATATATTTTCATTTAGTAAATAAAATTTTTTTTTACCAAACATAGAAAAATCATTTACTCATGTGATGAAAAATATACAAATATACTAATTTATTAACAATAACAAGCTTAAAAACTATATATATATTATACTAATGTTATAAGTTATAAAAATTAATTATTTACTTTATTTATATATGTTAATAAAAAATTAATTTTTTAAGGACTGTAAACAAATTTAGAAACTATTGTAATATGGTATTATAATTGTATAAGAAAATACGATAGTTGCAAGATAAATTTTCAAACTCTTAATAATATTTTTATTTAAATATGGTGTATGACTTCATAATATAAAAAATTTCATAATCATGTAAAATCTCACCTTTAATCGAAATTGAAAGCTTTACTATTTTATGTAATTATATGTAAATATAAAAATATATATGAAAAACATTCAATACAATTAATTATTTTAGTTTTATGTAGCACAGAAAATGATATATTAAATCATATATTATGCTACATTAGAAAATTTGTTTATCACTTTATACATAACTTTAAAATAATAAACTTTATAAAAAAATTAATAATTTATTTCAGTATTATATTTTATGTAAGTAATAATTTATTTTATTGTTTCGATATTATATTTAATTAATTTAAAAAGATTGCTTTAGCTATTAATTTTAATTAGGTAAGAAAAAATTTTTAAATTATTCTTTAATTTATTGACATGACGGCAATACTAATAGTTTGTGTCGTGAACTCATAACCTACATCTATAATTTTCTAGTTTACAGTTATAAAAAGCACAGAAGATAAGTTTTGAATAATTTAATTCTATTTCCATAGTTATTTTAATATTTCTAGTGATATTATATATTACGTTAATTCATATTTTTTTGTACAGGAAAATGTGAAATTACGTTAGTATAAATATATTATTTAAGTATTAAATTATACACATACTGACATAAATAAATTTTATAAACAAAATACTATAAAAAAATATTTATAATCTAAAAAATTATTTAAGTTTTAAATTATACATATACTGGCACAAAGAAATATTATAAACAAAATAAACAAAAAATTATAAAAGAATATCTATAATCTAAAATTATAATTTAATGTGTAATTATATATTTTCAACTTCAAATAAATACAACTATAAGCTTCATTGAAAACCTCGCATCCTAAATTTTACATAATCTACGATCGTTTTAAATTTACATTTTTTATCGTTTCGTTAAAAAATAAGTGTCGTATTTTTTATAGCAAATTTTTCGCAAACGCTTCGAAAACAAAATATTAAATATTTATAGGTATAAAAAAATTGTTACAATGAAAATGGATTATATTTTTAAAGCATTTTTCATAAAAGATTACTCACTATAAAATTAGAAAACAATTTATCAATAAGAATTATTAATAAATAAGCAAAATTATTTTTATTTTTTAATATTTCTCATTTTTTATTATACTGCGTGAAATATTTTACTACTTACAAAATTACTGAAGTGAAATATGAATATATAGTTTAATTTATTATAAAATTTATTATAAAATAAAGCAATTATGTCAATAACGATTTTGTTTTCGACATAAAAACTATTGAATTAATTGTTAAAGAAAATAAAACACAAACATAATGTACAGTATAATTATCGCAAATCATGCATTCCTGTTTTTAAAAATCCATCCACACTTCTATTTATTAATTAATAATAAAAACACTACTATTAATATATTATGTATTTAGACATAGTACATCCACACTTCTACTTATTAATTAATAATAAAAATACTTCTATTAATATATTATGTATTGAGACAATATTAATAAATAAAATTGTCTATACATGACAAACTCAATTAGAAGTCTGTTTATGAGAGATTAAAGTCATAATTTATAATTGCGTAAATAAGAAATATTTGGTTTCTGTAAAAATCTACTTACCAAATAATATTCGATTGCTTTGATTCATAATGATATATATAATATAGATGATAATTTATATATAAACTTGGCAATTTCAATTTATAGTAAATTAGCTTTAAAATAAAATACAAACTAAGAGTATTTCAGCTTCTTTATCGATAGTAAAAATGCGTCGTTTCATTACAATAATATATGTTATGATTTGCTGAAATGCAATGAAATTATATATATTTTATTTTAATACATAGGTTCAATTTTTTAAAACTAGTTAAACCGATGTGTATTTGCCACTGAATGATGAGTATACAACAGAAAATTTCATTCTTACAGAGCTATTTGATATCAGTGGAAATGGTTGAAAGTGTTGTGTTATAGAGATAAGGTGGAGTCATATTTATCAAGAATGCTTTTAAATAACGTAAATTTAATTTAACCAAAAGGAAAGTTATTATAAGAAATTTTATATTTTTTTATAAAAATGAATGTATAAAAATGTAAATATTTTTCTTCAATAAATTTTCTTATACTCAAATGTATAATATATAAAATATATATTAAATATAATATATATATATAAATATATTAAAATGTAAATATTTTTCTTCAATAAATTTTCTTATACTAAAATGTTTACAAAAACTATATTTTTAGAAAGTCCTGTTTCTTATTTTTTTAAAAATAAAATAAAATAAAATACCATAATTACACACCCTATAAATTTATATAAATATTTTAAATTTCGACATATACTTCTGAATAAGTTTTACTTAAAAATTTAAAAAAAAATATAGATACGATAATAAAAAACTCGATAAGAGCTTGTTACCTCGTCAAACACTTTTAAATTGCAATAACAAGTTGAAGTTTCAAGTAAGATTAAACAAGATTATTTATGTAGAACATTTTGCAACTTAATGACGTGTAAATGATTGTCAATATTAGTATAATAAACAAGACAAATTATGTAAATCTTTTGGTAGAGTATCAGTTAATAACTTTGTAATTCGGTATCGATAACAAAGACCAAGATTTGAAAAGCACTTTTATAAGTAATAGAGGCAGAAAATATGATGATCGATGTAAACAGCTCATAGAACGCTATGTAAAGTAAAAATAAAAAATAAATAAGTACCTATTATTTAATAAGAAAGGTTAGAGTGTACGTAGATTTTAATTTGATAATTTTATAATCACAAAACCCGAAGAATTATTAATTAAAATCCTTAAATTAGATATTGTTGTTATTATGCTAGCAACTAATAAGTTAATTTCAGTATATTTAGACAATAGAAAAAATTAATAAAATTGTCAAATGTAATTCAAAGTATTTACAAGTTACAAACTTGAAAATAAAGAAACAAAAAGAGAATTTTTCTTTAATATAATTTTGATTTTTTTAAATAGTTGAGCTACTGTAAAATGTTGTTGACCTATCAGACACGTCCATATTTTATGCTTTTCACATTAAAAGAAATTTAATATTATAAATAAATTGATAATTTTATTAAATAACGTCATGCTCAACATACCATATATTTTCTATTAAAATATTATTCACTTTTTAAATTAATTTGAATGTTTATTATATCGCTTTCATTTCTTCGTAAGTTTAGCCCCGAGGTGGTTTAAAAGTCTAACGGTAATGTCACCAAACCCTGCCAATTTAGTAATAAATTTTTTGTCTGTTTAGCTTGCATTTAAACATTTTCAAATATTTGATTATATTCTTTTCTAATTAATCAAATTTCTCAAATCATAAAAATTCTAGGTGCATTATCATTACTAATAGTAATAACAATTTTAAATTTGTTTTAAAGCTTATTTTTACATTATATATCATCTCAAAGTCATGTCTTGTATGATGTTTTGCACTATTCAACATTATGATGTAACATTCTTGGTAGGTTCAATACTATAAATGATTTAATTTTCATTATTGAAATTTGGAATATCATATTTTTAAAATTTAAAGTTTGTCTAATGAATTTATATATAACTCACACTACACTTTCAATTAAAATAAGTTCTGAAGTATTCTTAAATGTTTTCTAATTATTAACAAATTTAAGCTCAGTTTTTTTATCAGAACAATCACATAAAAGTACTTGGTTATAAATTTGATTGGATTTAATTTAAAAAATTTAATGTATTGAACTTAAGAATTGAATAAAATGCAATCTATTTCTTTAATTAAATAAGAAATTTATGTATTAATGATTATATACCAACAAATAGTTCTTTATACTACAAATTTATATATAAGCGCTAAAGTGTGCTATTCTACTTCATAATTTATTTAACTTTTCAAAGATTAATAATCCATCTTTTACATAATTGTAATTTTTATATTTTTCTTTCACATATTATTTTGTTAAATTATTTTCTTTATACATTATATCAATCAGAGTCAAATAAAACTACATCAAAGAGCATTTTCTTAGTTTTTAAAATTAAATTGACCTATAAATTATTCCGCACATACTTTTAGGTTAGAGTATTGCTTCTATTAAACAAATATAATTTTAATATTCTGTCCTATATAGTATAATATAGTATATTATATAATAAGAATACCTTATGATCAACTATTATACAAAATCATCAATTTATTATTTTTAAATGATTGATACATATTGCAGCTATTATGTTTGTTAAAAACTATTTTTAAATTATGTATAAGTTAAGTTAATTTTATTATTATGTTTTAAGTCAACGATGTATGTAGATAAAATTAATATAAAAATAATATAAATTAATTTAATGTAAAGTTTTTTCAAACTAAATCAAAGAAGATTAAGTAAATATAGGAAAATTAAAAAAGATTTTATTGTTATTTATAATTAAATACATAAAATTTAAATAGATTGGCTTATAATATTACTATTATTATAATATTATAATATAATATTATCATACAAGTATTAACATGTTATGATGCATAATTATTAACTATAAAAAACCAATAAAAATTATTTTTATTTATAATGATGGAGTTTATTTTTAATTACATTATTAACTTGGATTTAATCAACTTTTATCAAACAAATTTTAATAATATATAATAAAGAAATGCATATATATAAATAAATAACAATGTACATTAAAATAAGAAAGTAAAAATAAGTATATAAATAACTCAAGGTTTCTTTAATCGTGATTTATCATGTTTGCAATTATCCAAAGCCCAGAAATGCATAATGAGAAAAATCAAAGAGGTAAAAATTTGGCATAACAGAATTGCATAATTATCATATGCTTGACTGTTTTCCTTTATAATATTAACTATTAAAAAAATATAGTGATTCCTTTTAATAGAAGATTATCCAAATAAAAAACATAATAAATATTCCTTAATTATGCAGAAGTACAAATACAATGATTCATTTTTTAATACATACCAATAACTGAAATATCTATTTAAAAAATTTTAATCTTGAAATTATGTACTTTTCCATTTTATTTGTCTTATTATTGATAATATATAAACTGTTTGTCTTTATGAAGAGTAATAAATTTTTTGATTACTTGACACTTGGTACGTTCAGTTATAAGGTTAGGAATTCACCGATGACAAACCAGTAAAAATGACGTCACGGCGCATCAGCTGCTTCAACAACTCATTATTGATTGGTTGTAATGAAGCTCTCGTAAATCTTCAAAGGAATTCAAATGAGAATATATATTTTTTGTAAATACAAAAGCGTGATATATTTCAGTGTCACTTTCTTGTATTTAACAAAACAAGTATAATTTATGAAAATTTAATAGTATTAAATATTTCAAAAAATGAATTAAAAATATGTGCAAAAAAAAAGTATATATATACATACACACATATTATTTATTAAGAAATTTTTATTTCATACAAAATATTATTTAAACTTTTTACAAAACGTACATCTTTAAAAATTGTTTATAAATATTTTAAATATATATAAAAATAATTTAATAATCGAAACTTTGAATACTCTTACCAAAATTCAATTGTAATGCATGTCCATTTATTCGTAGAATGTTTTCTGAAAAGGATCAAATTTGCTAAACATAGAAGACATTGAATTTAAGAGGTCGGGTAAACCATGTTGACTTGAATTATAAATGTCAATAGACATCTTTATCGATGGTCGTATACAAATTAAAATTTAAATAAAATTTAAAAATTAAAAGAGAAGAATTTTTATATAAGCTATTTACAATAGACAGATCTACACTTGAAAAGAAATTTTTATAAAATACGTATTTGACCTATTCGCCGCAACTTCGTCGTTACACGATTGTTATAACACTACCTAAAATCAAGACTTTGCTGTACTCGGATATTAAGGTCATGTATATAACGCTTATTAAAGCATATAGCTGCGAATAATACACTAATTTCGAGCCTTAATTATTGTCTGTTTGAAAAATGCACTTCATCGTCAATGACGTTATAATACGAACGTTTTTCTAAATTTGAAACATATTAAATTCGATGTGATAGCAACTCATGAGTAATGAGTTTTTTAAATACAATGCTCATATTGTGCTATTATTTTCGACTTGTAAAAATCAGAAGAAATTTTAGATACTTAAACAAAAAGTTTTATCTCCGAGGACATATTTATGATTGTATTTTTATATTTTTTATATTTTTGTTATAATTTATATTTTTCTTCACATTTTATTAAAATTCTTGATGTAAACCTTAAAAATAATTCTAACGCTTTCAAATAAAAAAATATTCAATTTTATTATTCAGCAATCAAGGTCATTCATGTACATTTAAACGAAAATATATAAATATTGTTTCGAATCTTGAAACATTGATTGTTGAAAAGAAGTATGTTTATTGTGCCAATTAATGTCTTTTATAAATAAGTCAATATTATCATTTAAATATTTTATTAAGTTAAATTATAATTCAATTATAATAACAACCAAACTAATGTACACTTACAAATTTAATGGAGACTTTTGACGCTGCACGAATTAAATATCCATACGATATTATAAAAGTCAGTGAATTTCTTTATATAACAATTTAAATATTCGTGTTTAAAATATTATTTTATTTATATATAAATTCTTACTTTATTAATGTTATCATTTGCAAAATTTTAATTGAGATAATTTTGTTCTATAATCAGTTAATTCATTTTTTCATTTATGATCAATATATAATATAAATATATATAAAATTCAATTTTTAATTAAATTTAAAATAAAATTTAGATATTAATATAAATTATCTATAAATGTATACATTCTTTTTTCATATAAATTTGTCAGTCGTTTGTTCATTATTTATTTTTTAAGGCTGTCAGAATATATTTTAAAATATAATTTATATATACATAATATTTAAAATATTATGACATGTAACAAAATTAATGAATTATAAGTGAACGTTATTATACATAAAATGATGTAACGTTATTATATATAAAAATTTGAATTTATCTATTGACATTTAATTAACAAGAATAATTTGTTTTAATAAATAATCATACATATTTTAAGAATAAATATCTTATTATTGTCATATCGTTGATTTATTTTATTAATAATTTATTAATGTTAATCGTTAGTAATGAAATAAAAATAAAAATAAATTTTTTATTAGTAGTTAAGTTACGTGATAACATAATACGGAATATTCTTTGATTTATCTTCAGGTATTAATGACATTAAAAAATATAAGGTAATATATATCAATATCAATTATAAATATTAATAAATATAGGAATAATATAAAACGTTACATTTTAACATAAAAAGATGAAGAACCTAAAGAATCTGAAGAATTTGTTAGTTACAATGATGCTAATTAAAAAATTAAGGAAAAGTAATAAAGTAAGCGGAAAAAATTTGTTAAAACAGAAAAAAGGAAAGGTGATATGGTATAGTCAGTTTCAATATTTTACTTAGTTCGTAGCTGATTCGTAATTACTAAATGTCTTTTAAAATCTTCAGTTTCTCTTATTCTTCCTTCGTTACTCAATAATTAAAATTGTACAAATTCCAAGGTTGCGATATAGTTATAAGATTTTATACTAATATCTCTAAAACCAGTTTAAAATATTTTATCAATAAAACACTTCAATATTATTACATTAATTTTAATAAATATTCGGAGAAAATTTAATTATAACAGCATATTAAAAATAGTAAAATCAACTTAATCTAATATCCTAGAATTTAAGAAATTATTTAATAACGATTGTATTTATTAAATAATGTTATAGGTAATTTTAAAATAACCAAATTTTTGGCCTTTTGAATACCTCATTCATTTAAACTTTAAAATGTATTAATTAATCGAGTAACTACTTAATATTTTCATTGTATAATTCCAAAATAAAAGTATAAATAATTCTTCATTTATTCTTCTTTATTTATATTATATATATATATATATATATATATATTTTATCTATATTTTCTTTATTTTTATTAATTTTGATCAATTCTTTTATTTAACTTATAATTATGCAGAATAATTTACTTTAAAAAATCAAAAAAATATATACAATTTTTGTTTTTTTCTAATATAGTAAATTTTTAAGAACTCGTTAAAATATCAAATTTGAGAAATCCTATTCATTTTTATAGACATTTGATTCTTGTATGTGTTATTTTTTGTATAATACTTATATGCTTTTTTTATAATTGATTAATATTTACATTTTTGTTGTAAATCATTATTTATTATCTAACATATAATAATTAAAGAAAGAGTAAGAATAGATTACTTTTTATTTGTTGTACTTTTCATTTTCACGAGTAACATGTTTACTTGAAAAAGTTTATCATTATTTTTCATATATATATATATATATATATATACTTGCATGTATGTGAAAAATATACCTTTATATTTTGTATATATGTAGTTATGCTTTAAATTGAATATAAATTGTAATATATTTTTTTTTTAATCATATTTTCACAGTTAGTGACAATTTTTCTTTATATTATTTGATACATTTTGAAATATATGCATAATAAAAATTAGAAAATGTAAACAAGAAGTTTTTGTTAATTTAATTAATTATAATAACTTCCTGCATCTAAATTATGTTGGACATATAACTTATATATAATAAATGATAATAAATAAATATTTGCTAATCCATCTATTATTCTTACTATTTTCAATATTAAAAATGTATTACAATAATAAGATAATTAATTAACATGCGAATCAAATACTATTGGAAATAAAATTTGTATAGTTTTTAAAATGATTAAAAATTTAATAAATACTTTTGACTTATATGTACTATAATTAATTTGTAAATATTTTATTTAAAAAACATTTAAAATGAAATCACTCTAATTATAACACTTGTATTTAATATATATAATATTTTAGCCAATTTAAACTTTTTTTTTATATTCATATTAAATATATCTAACATCAGATTATATTATTAAATAAAAGATTGTTTATTTGAACGAATTTTGTAAATGTATATGTAAAGTTTATAATGTATAATGTAGTTTATAAGTTTATAAAGTATGTAAAGGTTTATAATGAAAATTTAATGAAAATATAATGAAAAATAATGAAAGATGGAACAATTGTGTAGATTATGTAATTATTTGAGTAAATTAAATATAATTCTGTATACAAATACATTCGTAATTTTCATTATTAAAATAACTAAGAAAATTAATTAATTTAATCGCATGAATTTTCTTTGTAATTCAGATATGAAAATAGAGACTAATTATTGCTAATATATTGTATTACATTAATATATTTTTTTATATAATCACAATTCGGAAAAAATCAAAAATATAAGTGATAATTATATTAAATTAGAAAATTCCTTTTGTATATTTGTTACATAATTAATTAGGTTGTTAAACTTTAAAAAATTAAATAATAAAA
Source organism: Ceratosolen corneri (assembly GCA_030522565.1). Taxonomy (NCBI): domain Eukaryota; kingdom Metazoa; phylum Arthropoda; class Insecta; order Hymenoptera; family Agaonidae; genus Ceratosolen; species Ceratosolen corneri. The sequence goes on from JAPYYT010000404.1 coordinate 12,154, forward strand.
TAATTTGTAATTGTAAAATAAAAGAGTTGCTTTTGATATTTCATATCTTGTAATAGTTTAATCCCAAGTATTTTTATAAAATTACAGAAGAATTTTTTTAAATTCTTAATAATTTTTAAAGAATTTATTAAAGAAGAAATCAAATTATAGATAATAATTTGTTATAATTCTCTAATTACGTTCATAAAAAATCACAGAAGTAATAAATTATAAAGTAAACCTGCTATGAAGAAATAATGCAAATATGAAATTTATACTTTGAAATTAACAAAAATATTTTTACTATTACAAAAAATTACTTGACTGTTTGAAAAATCATAAAATATATTTTAAAAAATTAAATAAAAAATGATGAATAATCGTGTTATTACTCGTTATTATTAAATAAATAATATCAAAAATAATAAAATTAATATCTAAATCGCATCTAATGAAAAAAAAATTTATAAAATATATATAATAAATTATAATGAAAAATAAAATAATATTACGAGGAAAAAGGTATGGTATCCTTGAAAATCATTTTTTTTTTGAGATTAGATTTATATATAAATATTTACAAACAATTACAAAATATTAATATTCTATGGAAATAAGTTTTATAACTATCTTTTATTATATACATAATTATTGTAATACAAATAGTTATTATAAGAATATTGACTTGCAAAACTAAAATGAAACTTTCAGCAAATAATTAGATTAATTTAGATATAATACTATTAACTATGCTTAAATTCAAAATATATTTATCAAATAAAAACAATTGTACATATCAAAAATGAAAACATATTTTTATTATTAATTTCATGAATTATAAGCGGATTGACCTCACTTGACCATTGACATGCAGTATTTTATGAGTAAAAGAAAGCGACCAACATTAACATACAAAGACAATCTATACTATTAAAAAATCTAAAGGTAACTACAGATGTTAAACTTAAATTTTTATGATAAAAAATTCGTTGCCATTTCATTTAATAAATAAGTTATAAATAAATCATAATAAGTGAGTTTATTTCACGCGATAAATTATATTTTACTGTATAAAGGAACTTCTATTTTTCTCTATATTGTTATTAGTTTAATACTAATATATTTTTTATTATGTAAAGTCATATTTAAAATAAAAAGACAAACATTCTATAATAAATAAAAATGAATATGCAATTCACGTACAACATTACACTTGAACCTAAAATAAGATAAGACTAAAGAAACTCAGAATAAACTGCATGATTCAAGAAATATAATATTAACTATAGACAGAATCTATAGAAATTTATAAGAAACTATAGAACTTGAATAAATTACTTTCAAATCTTGAAGAAATATTTTTTTAAATATTAGAAAGATTATTTAAGTTAAGTAGCTATAAATATTGATAAAAATTATCGTATTTTAATAATTCTTTTAATACGAAATGTCTAATTTTGTTCTTTTTAGATGCATATGCATATTTATAATTGTTATATTTTTTTTAAATAATTCAATTAGAAATTTATCAAATTTATAGTTGCATTCTTTTTTGTTGTTGTTACTTTCAAGTAATTTCATTAGAATGTGTTTAAAACACATAAATATTAGTTAATTGTGTAATTAAATTCAATAGTAAAATTTTTTAAATAAAAATGAAGATTTATGCAATTTGCATTAAACATTTAGATTACTTACTCCTACATATGAAGTATTTGTAAAATGATTTATAATTGCTAATATTTAATCTTATCAACTTTCTCATTTAGTTAATAGTTAAAATCTAGTTAATGTAGATTTTAGCACCTTGAATTAATTAGTTTTCTAATTTTTTAACATGTGCCTAATTGAAAGTAGTTCAATCCCTAAAAACTATTCTATGTTATATTCTAGGTTAAAAAGATTGCTCAACTATAATTCTTAACAGAAAAATAATTATCAATAAGTTATCGATATTTTCAACAAGAAAATATTTAACTAGAACTATCAACTTAAACCCGATTTTATAAATCGAATGTTCTTACTGCACTTCTAATATTATAGTCTGAAGATAATTTGTTAACAATATATATATATATATATATATATTAATTTATTTTAAAGAGTTTATAAATAATGTGTAGAGAAGCAGCGTGTCTTATTCTAATAAAACATTAATTGTATAGAAAGAGTTTATTATTTTATTTTTAGTATAGATATTTTTACTTTACTGTAAAAAGAAATTTAATTTATAATTTGAACATCATGAAAATTATAAAGATATTTTAAAATATTTAAGGTAAGACAAAGCATTCTATGAAATTGAAAATTAGTACAATGTTTGAAGTAATTTATCTAACTATTATCAACTATAGTGCTAGATATCTGTGAAAATAATGTATCTTGGCGCGTCTGGTTGTTATTGCTGATAAACGAAATCAGCTGTTAATTGTCACGTTGAAGTTCAGCTTTCGTGTGTGTATAACAGAGGCAATCACACAGCAGAGTAGACACGGAGATTGCGCGCGGATGCATAAATACTCGCTTATAATGCCCGATCGCAGAATTGTAAGTAAATACGTAGCAAAATTGTGCAAAGAATCGTCTGACGTAATACTATAATTGTATATAACTCTACTCGTCCCATTATCGATACGAATATTTGATGAGTAATCGATTTCACTTCGGCGTGCGCATTCCAAGTATGGACTAAAATTTCACTTGTTCTGCAATTTCGATGTGTTGACATCAACTACCTGCGCAAGAAAAGAACGCAGCCCCCATCAAACTGTGAAAGTAGGTTTTAGCACAGTATTCCCGTTGGTTGGCTTAAGTTCAGCTTGAGGTGTATTTAACAGGTAAAAACGAAATTATTTAATACCAACGTACATTTGTGTTAGTGAAGTGTCAACAGTGCATTATCATATTATTCAAAAATAATTTAAAATCCGTTTTACTTCTATGTGAATATCACTTTTTATAAACCAATTGACGAGCAATTTTATCAGCGATTTTAAACATTTATAATATTCTAAATAGTATTTAATAACGTTCAAATAGTCATTAATTATATATTAAAAAACTGCCATTATAAAAAATAAAAACCATTAAAGAATATAAACATTTAGAAGTATTTTGAACTGTTTATTATATTCTTCATTTAAACGGAATTATTAAAATTTTAAAATGTTTAACATTATCATTTATTTATTAAAGTTTTTTATAATATATACTAAATGGACATTTAAAGGCTTGGAAGTTTACTAAAAAAACATAGCCCAATAAAAATTGTATTATAAACTAGTCACATATATTGTGAAATTTACTTAAATACAGCGTTTATTTGGTACGCTAATATTTGAAAAATACAGATGCATATGAACATTCTATTACTCAAAAATATGTGCGTCGGAGTGATTTTACAAAATTTTTTAGAAATTATCGAAATAATCTGTAATTAAAATATTTGATCGCGATGGTGGTTAAGATTTGTCCGAGTAACCTTAATTATTTCAAAGTCAAAACGCGTTATTTTTATTTCCATAACTAAGTTTTATCAGCATTAATTACACTTCATTACTCCAAGTTGGACTCGGAAAGAAATTGATATTCGTCATAAAAGATTTTCTTTTTTTTTAGCTTATTTGCTTGTATCCAGCAATGTAGATTAGCTTCAATAAAAATTTTGACAAAGTGGTCATTGGTATCTTTAAAGAATATTATTGTTGAAATATTGTACTTGATTCAGCTCTCAAATGTCACTAAATTATGGCTTTGATAAAGCCAATGAAGAGCAGGAACCTTTTGCATGGAATACTCTACGCTGTCTTTGCAAAATAAATTTGAAACATTTCAATTCACATCAAGATGAAGCTGGTATGAGAATCAAGGGAGCTTTATTGGTTGTAATAGACACATTGGACAATATTAGATCTACATATGCTGAAATATCAAGAATTGCTCCACTGTTTGATTTCGATGAGAATACACCAGGCAATGGGTACAGAAGTTTCTTATTTTTAGTAGATAAATGCATTATGCATTCAACATTAGTTTGTCAAGAACTTCACAATCAAAAAAATTCCATGCTTTTCCGTAAAAGTTACCACATGAGGTTTGTCTTATTCTAAAATATATATAAAACTAAATATTTTCACAAATATTTTAACAAAATATCTAAGATTACAAATATATGAATTCAATATTATTATTATTATAGTTTTCGAATATTAAATATGAATATGATTAAATCATATATGTGTAAACATTATTTATAATTTATCAATATTTAGTCCTCTCAATTTATTGAAAATTAAAAAATATTATAAAGAATGAAATATGCATATAAAAAAATTATATGTAAAATAAAGTATATATAAAAAGAAATAAAATAATTATATGAAGGTTAATATTAGATTTACAATAGAAGTAATCTTTAACTTTAAAATTGATATTAAAAAATTATTCAAATTATTTAATAAACAGTGATCTGAATATATTATATTTTTCTGTTACATTTATATTAGGGAAATAGAGGCTTATTCTCAGTTATTGGCTTCACTTTGTACTTGCTTACAACACATAAAAACACTTTATTCTTGGCAAGAATCAAATGAAGATGAGCACTCTCTTTTTCATGATAAACATACTGCCCAAGAACTTCTAAATCAAGCTAAAAATATTAATCAATATTGTTTTTATGGTAGATGCTTAGGTTTTCAGGTAATTATAATTGATGAATTTATGTCTTTGATAATAAAAAAAAAAATTTTTTTTACATAAATTATTAACACAATAAATATGTTAATAAATTAATACTTATTAATAAGTATCTCTTAAATAAAGTTTAGGTTAATAATTTCAGTAGAAAGATTAATTAAAATATCATTGTTTATTACTTTTTATATATTTTTATATTTATACACATTTAAGAATTTAATATCATATTAAATTTCTTTGAAAACTATTTGTTTGGTTAAATTATTATTTATAAATTAGAATCACTGATAATGAAAATTATCTTAATTGAAAATTTTTGTACGTTAAAAAGTACATTGAGACATTATATATCGAAAAAAAAATTGTTATTTGTTTTTATAGTTTTGTGACAGTATGAAAATTGTTTTAAAAGTAGTCTCAGTCGGAATGGCATCATTTAGCGAACTTTTTTATGCAAATGGTACTTTATTTGGAAGATGTTCTAACTCCCTTCAATATTTATTGGATCCTGAAGCTAGAGCTCGTAGGATAGTCACTATATCTCAGCATGCAGATATTTCTTTTTGCCAAGCATTCTGGCATTTAAATGAAAGTGGTAAGTACTATTCTATTTTAAATAGTTAAAAAAAATAATTTATTTTAAATTTTGAACAATATTGAAATAAGAAAGACATCAAAATTCAAATTCACTTTATTATTAAAGCTGAATGAATAGTAATAATCATATGGTTTAAGAAAGTCAACTTATTATTCACAATTACATTATTTTATAGATTTAATACTCAGTTTACCACAAATAGTAATGCCAGCATTAGCTATAAATAAATTAATATCAATACCACCTGAAGAAATGGAGTTTCCAACATTAAGTGGTTTGATAATCAAAATTCCTATTCCTAGTAGTCATATAGGTAAGAAACCCATTCATGTGAGATTACTGAGTTCTAAACGTAGGATTGGAATGGTAAGTCTACATTTTCTATCTTTGTAATAACCTAAGTTAATATAAATTCTAACTCTTTAATTAAATAATTATCATAAATGAATAAAAAACTAAATAATAATTCAAATTTACCAAATTATAAAACTTTAGCAAGATGATATATGTTATATAATTTATTTATAACGTATTTCATAAATATTTATAATATTCATAATAAAATATTAATTTATTTATCATTATTTTACATGGCATTATACAGTTTAAGTAATTAAAACTTTTTATAATTTTTTTTTGTCCTAATGTTATGCATGATTTATGAATAGTTTTGAATGAAACAGTGTTGAAATAAAATTTGTATAAAAATATTCTTTCATATAATAAAACTATCTAAGGCTTTTAAATAATTTAAAAGATTTTAAAATATTTATAAAGTTAGTTACTAAATAATTAATAAATAAAAAAATTATTTCAATTTATAAACAACAATGATGATAATACACAAAAATAATTTTGAAATCGTATCTGTTTATTTTTGTATCAATTGTTTTGAAACTTATGATCCCAATTTAAAACGTCGATAATACTAAACAGATATATGTAATCTATAACTGATTAAGTAGAAAAAATGATTTTAAATGAAGGACTTAATAAGAAGGCGGAAATATAAATAGAAGGAGAAGCCAGAATAAAGAACAAAAGATAAATTAAAAATAAACATGAACTTTATGTATGATAACATATGAAAATTGAATAAGAATAAAATTAATGATGCAGCTCTCATCATGGTAACTACATTCAATTTAAATTTTATTAGAAAATGAAGTGCTTACAATTTATTGCTGTAATAATTCACTCAGATTTATTTTAAGAAAAGTTCAATTAAATAGAATTAAAACGAATATTTGGAAAAATCATAAAACAAAAATTTTCTTACCATTTCATGCATTTGATTAAATTAAATTTAAAAATAAATGTGTTTATGTAAGCAATTATAAATTATATTATCCTTAATAAATGTTAGTTAACTATTAATTTTTAATTATCAATCGTCATAAATATAAATTGCTATTATAATTCAAATGATTGTTGAAAATAATTCGTATTCTAAGTTGTGACATATCAAATTAGCACAGAAATGATTAAAATTATATTTTTGTAAAAGTATTTTATTGCGTTATTCAATCGTATAAAAAATAGTTAATATTGGTTATTTATTTTATAAATACGTAATATTAAAAAACGTATTTAAAAATTAAAAATATTTTTAGAAATTTAATTTTAAAAATATTTAAAATCATAAACAATTATTTTTTAAATAAAAATTATCAGTACCAATATGTCTTGAAAAAATAATATTTAAAATAATATTTAAAATAGAACCAATAAATAAAATTATTAATTTTTGTATTTAATTATAAGTCGTACAGTCTGTAATAAATTAAGTTTAGCAATTGCCAATCATTTAAACAGATCAAAAAAGTGCTCGTCCTTTCTCATATACAAACTCGATACATTGTAATTTAAACTTTCTGAAAGAACTTCATTCTTGTATTCTATAAATTATATAAAATTTTTATTTACAATTTAAGGATGATTGTAAACTAATTTGCAAATACAAATAAACTAAAATGCAAATACATCTCAAAGTTGACTTTATGCAAAGCTCAAATTACATTTTTAATTTTGTTTTTACAAAAAACTAACGCACGTAAATTTATAATTATTTAATGTAAATATTAAATATGTAACTCGATGTTTTTCTAATATAATAATAATATTGAGGTTAAAAAATTATATTTTCACACAAGGATATGTAAAAGGATTAAAAATGTTATAATAATAATAATAATAATAATAATAATAATAATAATAATAATAATAATAATAATAACATCCTTTAGTAATTCTAAAAATACGCTTTATATGTATAAAGATAATTTTATGAATGTCCAATATAGTAAGCATTGTTGCATAACAATATCGAAAAAATTTAAAGGATATTTTGTTAGACCAATAATTTCTGTCTTAGGAATAAAAATTATTTATCAATCCAACTTCTGTTGCAATATGTGCCCAGATTGGTTCTGGCAGTGTGAAGGGCCTCCTAGCCGATCAGTGTGATGCCCTGCTGATCCACTGCCACGGGGGAGGTTTCGTTGCTCAGAGCTCACGTTCCCACGAGGCATATATGCGCACCTGGACCCAGGAACTCGACGTTCCGATATTGAGCATCGACTATAGCCTCGCGCCCGAGGCTCCCTATCCTCGAGCAGTAGAGGAGGTCCTTTACGCCTATGTCTGGGCCCTCAAACACGCTGACTCGCTGCTCGGCAGCACTGCTAAAAGAGTCATTCTCGTTGGTAAGTGACTTTTACCTTCCTTAGAATCCTCTAATTTTTCCTTTGCTGAAACTAAAGTTGAGGGATTACATTTCTTTAGCATCAAATATAAATTTAATATAAACAAATATAAATATAAAAAATATATACAAATATAAATATAAACAAATAAATATTTCTAAGATATTTGTTATAAAGTATTTGTTAGAAATACTTGCATATAATAAAGCATAAGCAAAAAAATTGCAATAAAATAATATTATAAGCGTTAATAAAATATGATATTAAAAGGTTCGATTATCTTTTTAATTAATCGTTTATTCAATCTTAACTAATCATTTTCGTAATCTTCTACATACTGATTCATTGATTGATCGGCCAATTCAGAATTAAGTTTAAAACATTTTTTATTAAAAAAGATGGGCTTTATTGGATATCAATTTACATTTGTATTCATTATACATCTACTTGCTTTCACGAATTACTAGCCAATTAAATTGATTTTTTGATGAAATAAGTGCATTTGAGTAGTATATTAATTTCAAAAATATAGTATATTGTAAAATATAAATTTTTGATTAATGTTAAAACATTAAATGAATTCTATAGGTTTTCATAGTTTATGAAAATATAATTATTCATAACGTATATCCGAATATTGTAATTTCGTAATTTGTTAATTAAAATTAAAAACTTAAAACACTGATTATACATATTAAACTATTTTATAACCTTCTATAAAATAGAAGGTTCAGAAATAAAATAGATAATTATTTTTATCCTGTTATTAACTATAAACAATGATAATTTTAAGGATAAATTTTCATAACTTAAATAAATTCTATTGAATATTATTATTAAAATTAAATAATCCATAGATTACATAACATTCAATATTTTATTGAGCAGGCGATTCTGCTGGAGCCAATTTAAATTTAGTAACTACTATAAGGTGTTTGGAATTAAATATAAGATTACCCGATGGAATTTTTATGGCCTATACACCAGTTTTAGTCGATGTTATTCCATCCCCAGCTCGTTTATTATGTCTTAGCGATCCTATTTTACCTTTTGGGTTCATGATGCGGTGTTTAAAGGCCTATGCAGCTATGGATCCTAAACAAGAGCAATGGTAAATTTATATTTAACATGTACAGATATAACAATTTTTAAAAAGTAAAATGTTAAAATGAAAAATTATTCTATTGCAGGGAAAAAGAGTCAGTGGATGAATTGGTTGAAATCGATAAAATAGATGCCGAATCATTTGCAGAAGTGAGCGAAAATGAGTTAATAGCTTTAGCTTTAAGTCCAACCGGTGATGACGATCAAAATGATCTCAAACTAGCTTCATTACCTTCCGATTCAACTTTAAATTCTGCTAGTCTAACGGACGTGGATATAATTGAAGGTTAGTAAACGTTTAATAAAGCCACTTTTCAGAAAGAACAAACATAATCAAATATTTGACAAACTAACCAAAATTAAAATTTTACATTACTATCATCACAAATTCTTTTTTCATTTCATTAAGGTAATGAAAATTCATTAGAAGAAGCAAAATCTCAAGAATACATAAAACGATTATTAGATTTATATAGAAATTCACGATTAGGATCTGCAGTACCAATTTTAAATAAAGTAAAGAGCACAGAAAGCCATGGAATAAATGATACAAGATCTTGGTCTTTTTTTAATTGGAACTCAAGCAAAAATAATAAAATAAAAATACCAAGACACTTAGAAATGAAAGGCGGCAAAGATATTTCTGAAGAATTTACATTTACAGTGCCCAAAGATGTTTACCTAAGTCCTTATCGAGCTTCAGATTCCTTATTAGAAAGGCTTCCACCAATTAAAATTTTAGTAAGTAACGAAATAATAATTATTACTATGATATTTCGTAAATATGATTTTTATTACAGTTTTATTTATCCTTATAATAAAATTTTAACTAAATATTACAACGTTTATATTCAAAGTATTTTATAAAAGAGGTTAAATATTTTGTAAATAAAATTCTTTTATAAACACTTTTAATGAATTACTTCAAAATAAAAAAAAAATTTAATGCATACAACTACATATTGTTACTAATATTAATTTTAGTAAAACATTTTATATTGTCAGAGCTTAGATTTAGATCCATGTTTAGATGATTGTGTGATGTTTGCAAGGAAACTCAAGTCTATGGGAAAGTCAGTTACCTTAGATATATTACCTGGTTTGCCTCATGGTTTTCTTAATTTCTCTGTAGTAAGTATTAAAAAATTAACACACTACTACATTTAGTTAAAAATTTCTTTAACTTCTTAATTTGTTTTATTGAGGTGTCAAAGGAAGCATATGAAGGCTCACTGGTATGTGTAAAAAGAATTCGTGAGTTATTAGAAACGTTACCACAGGTGCATTAAAAAAAATATAAATTTTAAAGAATCGTAAATATTAATTTAACAAAAAGAAAAAAACAATGAAGAAACTATAAAATAATATACATAGTCGATTTTGTAGTACCAGTTTCGTCTGATATTCACAGATATGTTCAAATTTAATGAAATTTTCCTGCTGACTTTAAAACTTTTAAATAGCATCGATTTAAAAGTGATATATACATTTACAAACGTGGTCCAAACAAATTCTTGCGATTTCTACTATAATACATTTTATATTCAATACTATTTTTTTCAATAGGAACCAAATATATTTTTTATCTTTATTGCATTACCTTGTTATAATGAAATAATTTATGTTGTTTGAAAACATGTATTAATTGATAATGTTATATTATAAGAACTGACTAATTTTTTACTGAAAAAAAATATCTTAAATGGAGGTATACAATTAAATAGTGTGTATTCAATTAATTTTGTACAAAAAATTTATATATTATATATTAATACTTTTGATGCAATATAAAATCTATATTGTAAATTATAAACAATTTAACATTTAACAAGCATTTAAAAATTTATGTAGCAGTTTATTTTTTATTTATATTTGTAAATAGTTACTAAAGATATTTTAATATCTTGCAAATTTTTAATAGTTTTATTAAATGAACATAAATTTTAATACATAACACTACTGAATATGTTGAATAAGAGTAACAATTATAATAATTGCAAATACCTCTGGTTTTATTAGCTACCATTTGATGATGATTTCTGTGAATATATTAATAAATATATGAACTAGTCTTTGATGTTTATTATAATTATTTTATTCTTAAATATTAGATGTATTGATTGTTTTATATAAAAAAAAGAAAAAGTATATAATGTTTGAAGAAAAATGTATTTACATGCAATCCCATAACAACGTTTGACAAAGAGATATGCATTTTATTACGTAATTTGTACAATAGATGATTTAATATAAAAGTACGATGAAGACTCAATGCGGAGGACAGGATCTGTGTAAGATGAATTTATATTACTGGGCAATTGATTGGTTATGAGGTCGTAGCGTTTTTTGCAATACATGAGCATCTGCAGGCTCGATCCTTTTGTAGTAATGTTTTTTCGTTTCTACAATTTGGAAGCCAAACATTTTGTAGAAATCAATAGCTCCCTCGTTATTTACTTGAACATGCCTATCAATAAATAATTTTATTTAACCAGAATGAAACATAGTCTGATAGAAAAGAATATCAGAACTCAGCAATTGGTTTTAATATATTTATAAAAATTTTATCTAATGATATATTTATCGTAATAGTTATTTTTATATATTTGATATTAAATTTTTCCAAAAATTATTTTTTTTAAAAATTACAAATATTTAAATTGTTTCATTACATTTAATTACTACATTTATAATAAATATAAAATAGGTAATTAAATTACAAAAGGTGTCTTTTTAAAAGTAAATAAGAAATTATGATATAAATTGTAAATTATAAAGATATAAATTTTTTTAAATTTTGTAATTAGTTATATAATTATATATATTTTAAGACGCTTTTATGATAAATATTTTATATTTATTTAAAATCTTACTATATCAATTATTACTACACAAATACATATTTGAAATATTGTACATATTTCTGAATTTTTTTGTTACAATTATTATTGACCTTTAGAATATTAATGTGTTATTATAACACATTACTTACAAGAAAATCGAATCAAAATTTCCATCTCTATCAACATAATTCAGAACATGCTGTACCATAACTGTTCCAATTCCTAGTCTTCGATATGGATATAAACAGCCTAAGGTCATTATATACAATCGTCGAGAATTTTCTGAAGTATCAACTCTACAGCAAACTGCTCCAACCTTATAAAATATATATTTAAAAAATATTTAATACAAGAAAATTATACTAAACCAAAATGAAATAATAGTTAAATAAACATACGACTATATCATTATAGTATGCTAATTTAGCTAATTCTCCTGCTTCTAATACATCTTTATAAAATTTTTCATTGTAAGACACTGGGAACACAACTTGGTTCAATAATTTTAATTGCTTAATATTGTGTGGCGTTACATTTCCCAATTCTATTTTTGCTCTGAAAAATAAATAAAATTAATATTAATTAAGTATTAATCATAAATAAATAATAAGTAATATTAGGTAAATTTAGTACATTTAATACTTGTTTTTAAATTAGAAAATAGAAATATAAAAAAAAAGTTATAAGAACATGTTGTAAACATGATTACAAATTAAATCGTTTTTTTTAATTTTACAACTTTCAACAATAAAAATAAAAGATTTTAAAATTAACTCAAAAAAATATTAATCTTATTCACTTAACAGACAAATAATACAAAATATATAATATAATAATAATACTAAGAATAGTAACAAATTTTAAGTATATAAAAAAATATAATAATAATACTAAGAATAGAAACAAATTTTAAGTATATAAAAATTGTAATATCCATGTAAAAATATTAATAAATTTTTAAATAATAAATATAATTATCGTTTCAAAATCTATTAACAATTTTCATCAAATATTACATTAATAATAATCATTTTAATTTTTGTTTGAAAATTAGAGCACTTTCAAATATACTTTCAAAATTATAAAGAGCCTAAATTTTTTTTTGTATAAAACAGATTAAAAATGATTAATTTTAAAAATTGAAAATAATAAAATTAAAAAATCTTTAAATAAGGATTTTTTATTTACCAATATAAAATAAAATTTTAACTGTTAACATAATAATTAAATTTTTTTTTATAAATTTATGATAAGCAGAATTTTTATATCAATAACTTCACTAAAGTAAGAAATATTAAAATAATTAAATAAACTGTAATGTTCAAAATCGATTCTACAATTTTAATAAAAAGAATTAATAATTCTGCAACATTTAGGTATTTTGAGGTTAAAAGAAATTTTTTGAAAGTTATTGCTAAATAGTAACAAATTTTAAATATTAAAATAAGACTAACTACATTACAAAAGATATACGTTATTAAAAATAGAACAACTTTTTTCCCGGCAAGAGTGAAAAAGTTGTCATCAAACATAACCTCAAAAGGCCCACAATATAAAGGTATAAAACATTAAGGCAACTCACCTAGTCATGTTTTTTATTCGAGTTTCCACGTGAACACTTTTGTAGTTAATCGCGTGGACCCGAGAGTATCACAGGTACTAATATTCTAGATTTTTATACGTGCGAAAAGAAATATGATTGGGAAAAATATAATGAAAGTTTTACTTAACGTCCAAAATTGTCAGTACAAATGACGCCCGAACAACTAGCGGCGAGGGACGAACCGCGACACGTTTTTTTAGTTTGGTTGCTAGCGCGCGCCACTGATAATTCAACTCGGAATTGAAACTTTTTATAGCAAAATTCACTTTACCAACGAATTAATTTTCAGTTTTTGGCAAAAGTGTCATTACTGGCGCGAAGTGTAAATTCTACTGAGCTTTCGAGAATCGAAATTAAGAATGTTGAGATGTATTCTTTCAACCATTTGTATAACTGATGAACTATGGTAGTAATAGAAATTTACAACTTGTCTGTTCAAAATTTATCACAATAAATAGAAATACACATAGATTATTTATTTATTGTTTGCTTAACTACTTTTGTAACATCTGAAAAAGTTGATTTGATTAATGTTTGTCTAAAGTATCAATGCGAAATATTAAGTAAAAAAAAAACAACTTTTTCATTTGATTGTTACATGTATAAAATACTAAACACTAATGCAGAGTATGAATAAAAACATATTTTTATTGTCATAATAGCAATATCCCAGTTACATGGTTTCGAAATCGTTACACAAATTTGTTAAATTTGAACCAGGGCTAGATTAATGTGACAACATACACTAATTATGGAACACAGTGGCATTAAGTTAAGATTGTTCACAAAGTTTTATTATTATCTAAGAATTATGTATTAAAATACAGTTTTAAGTTCAATAAGAGAACATTTCTAGAACTTGTGTAGCGTAAAATGATTCTCAGCTAAGTAGTATGTATATAATAGAATGCAGATATTTAAGGATTATTTATGAACGCATCTTCTTATAAATAAAAACATGCAATTTTTTTTTAATATTTTAAATATTTGTAAAAATCTGATAACTTATAATTTATCATATACATCTTGATATATATCATAATACAATATTACAATACTAAGTAAGTAAATAGCCAAAATATTAATCATTTAGAAAAATATCTGTATTCATCTTTAATTTTATCAAATTAAGAAAAAAGTGACGTTCAAAAATTATTATAATATATTGAAATTTTTATACATTGCGTTTAAGCAAATTTAATTTAATTTATCAGTGAAAGTCATTATTCTGTACTCTGTTAACTATTAATAACAACTTTATCAAAATAAAATTAGAACACAATAAAAGAATTGTAGAAATATCATATATCAATAAAACTATTTATTCATACAAAATGAAATAAAAAGAAATATTAAAAATGAATCATATTCATTTATATGAATATATTTTTTAGAAGTTGGATATGCATTTATACCAGTTAATGAATCATCTACAAATCCATAGTTTTAATAATATATGCATACATCTATATGAAATTTTTATTTATATGAAAATTTATAATAAACTGAAAGTACTTCTATATTATTACAAAATAGTTAATATTTTTTTAAGAATTAATTGTACATCTTCACTATCATTATTTACTTTTAAATCCCAATTATTTACATCATCTAAGTCACATTCTGTTTCAGAATCATCAATGCCTAAAATTTAAAACAAATTATAAAGAAATTCATATTAGATAGAAATAAAATTAATTATACCTTTACAAAATATCCAACCACGACTTTTTCTAATTTCGTCATTACTTAATATTCTAATCGTCTTACATTTATCTCCATAAGTTTCTTTAAACCATTTTAAATCCGTTTTTCTTCTAGCATCACTTATAATCCAAATTGGTTTGTTCACTAAAAAAATATATTTCGCAATATACACTTGTTTTAATTTACTAACAATACTATTATATATTATATAATCAAAGAATAGTTAATAATTAATAATATAAGTGTGTGTAGGTATATATAATTTTTACTAAAAATATAAACATAAATGATTAATACGTTACTGTGGTACATTTCTATTGCAGCTCTGCAGAAATATCCATAATCTTTATTTCTTATTTTTTCACCCCATTTTGCCATTTCTAATCTATGTTTTTCTTTATAATCTCTATCACTAAATAACTCTGTAACATTAAGATTTTTACTTTTTGCCCAATGAGCTTTTATAGGTCCAGACAGTTTTATAATAGCACTTTTATCTCCACCCAATCTATTTAAATGTTATAAAAATTTTAAGTAAATATTAGTAATATATATTTTATTTTCAATCTATATTTAACAACTATCATTTTTTACGTAATATCAAATTTTTATATTATGTTATTAAATAATTTTAATTATCATATAATAAATTTGATTTTTTATATTTTTACGAATTATAATGATTTACGAATACTTTTTAAGATATAAATGTAATTAATAGAATTTAAAGTGTAGTTCTTTATGATTTTTATTTAATTTTTTATATGATTAAAATTTTTTGACATTATAATAATTTATGAATTTTTCAAAAATAAATATATTGTTTTAAATAAATATTTTTGTTAAATTTTAAAGCGTAATTTGAACCAAACTATCAGAATATCTTGTTAATCTCATATATTGTCAAAAATAAATTGATTCTTAAATTATGTAAATATTCGATTACTATATACGTTTCATAATGAATTTTGGCCTTTATTAAAAAAAAAGAATTTCATTATAAATATTTACAAAATATATGTTTTTTATTTTTTCTCAAATTTTTTGTTCGTATATTTTTTATTATTAAGCTTATTAGCACTATTTACTTTATAAGTAAATGTTTCGAAAATTAATTAAATACGAAATAAAAAATATATTTTTTAAAAAATTGTCCATCATACTTTACTATTTTAGATATATGGTATCATTTCATATTTATATACATATGCTTGCCCATACTTTTTTTTTATCGAAAATATAATAAAATAGTGAAAATTTTAAATTAATGGTAAAAATTGTTATTTAGTATAACTGTCTCAGAACTGTACTTAAAATTTTACATGCCAGTACAAATACTTGAAGTATTCTACTTTAAATTTAACAATATACCTTTTGTATAATTCATCAGTAATAAAGTCTTTTCCTGATTTTCGCTTTCCACTAAAAATTAGAATTTTTTGAAGTTCTTTCGAAAATTCTAAATTTTTTATTTCACCTTTTTCTTGTATCAGGCATGGATCCGCCATTTTGATTTCTACTGCTTTTATTTAAATTAGCATGCAGAACAATGTCATATTATTCATAGAATAATGATGTATTTATTTTAATTAATTTTATTATTCAACATTTCAATAATAGTAATTTAATCTTAAAATATTTATTTTATTTATAGTATACATAATCATATATTAAATTTCTTGAAAGACCAAGCTATTAATTAAATTATAAGTTGTTTTTTTGTAACTTAGTTTATAAAATTCTAATTTAAAAGTATTTTTAATAATAAAACTATTAAATATTTTCGAATAAGGATTATTTTATAAACAAAAATTACTGATAAGTTTTTATTAAATTAAAAACACCTCATTACAATAAATCTATTTCTTAGATTCCTTAGCAGCCTTTCGTTCTGCAGCTTTCTTCAATTGTGCTTTAGGTTTGAGATTATGTTTTTTTGCGAATCGCTGGTTACGCAAAAATTTAAGATCCATCTGTAATACAAATTGATATTATTGATAAATTTCACTTTATTTAACTAATTTATAATTTAATAATTTATCGAAATTAATCTTAGTACAAATCTAATGCCAAAAATATTATTTGTCACAAATATTATATCACAATATATGATGATAGTAAAGTTGCATTTTTTTATGGAAGTAATTACAATTATCACTTATAAGACATATTTTTTGATAATAAACATTGAAGTTCATTATACTTTTTATATGAAATAAAACAATTCTGTGGTAAAAGTAATATATTTTAAGATTCAGTGATAAAATTTAAATACGAAAATTCAAACTCAGTAAAAACTATAATTATATCTATAAAATTAGAAATAAATATAAAAAAATTACTTACACCTAAAGTAGATTCGTGTCTATATCTTTTTGGTTTTTGAATACCATTTCGATGAGCTTTTCTACCTACACAAATAATATTGTTAATAAGATATAAAAACATATATTATTTAATATTTTAATCACTTCAAAAGTTAAAAAATCAAACTAAATATATAATTCAATTTTTTTACAAAACTTACTTTGATTATGATTTGTATGGTTCTTTGACTTCGCCATTTTTTAGTGTTTCTTCTTTTCCTTGAAAAAAAAAAATTAATTATTACAACTATTTAATCTATATTGTATCATTAATAGTACGTGATTATTAAATATAGAGGTTGGAATATCTTATAAAATATAACGTATCAATTTTTTCTTGAACGTTTATTATAAAAATGTAGTTTGATTAATTCTTATTTTATTATAATATATATTATTATTATAAATAATGTCAATCGTAAGGATTGTTTGGATTAGAAAATAAAAAAATTAATTATATCGAATGCACTTACTCTTCTTAAAAAAAAAAAAGCAAATAAAAGTGACTATGTGAGATTGTTGAATTTTACTAGATATCACCAAAAGTCAAGTTTCCTAGTAATAATAATAATAATTTAATAATAATATATTAACAACTTAATATAAATCCTTTACATTAATTGCAAAGTTATGTAACTATAAATAATTTAATGTTAAATTAACATTAATTTTCTTTTTTAAAAAGTGCAATATATGAAACGTCATATAATAAGAGAGAGATTGATACATTTATTTGAATATTAAATATATTGAATTAATAAATAAATTGTTAATTGTCAAATATGCTTTATATAATTTATTCATTCTTAAACATATCTAAATATCAGTCTAATTATATGGTTTATCTGTTTTATTGACAGAGTTAAAAATATGAAAAACCCTAGTGGATATGACGTCACATGTAACTACACAATACATATTAAGAAAGAAATTGTCTTGATCAGTTTGCATTAGTGCGCAAGCTAGATTGAATTTGGTGTATTTGATTACATTTGATTTACTTTGACGAATGCATATGTACTGTTTTTAATGATCCTAATAAAATAACATATTTTCATTGCCTTCATGATTAAATGACAGTAAATTTAAGCTAACAACTGTAATTTAATAAATTGTTAATTTTCCTTTTTTTTATCGTGAGCGTAGCAAAGAAATAAATTTTTATTTTTATTTACCTAAAGTAAATAAGTTTCCACAATCTGTACAGAAGAACAGGTGATGAAAACTGGCTATTCATCCGCCGATTGCTTAAACATCAATGTAAGATGGAGTTAGGCTTGAGTAATTCGCTTTTAGCTGGTGATCCTCGATTGATTGATCATATTGTTGGCGAGGTCAAATCACAAGGAATTTTTGATAAGTTCAGAAAAGAATGCATCGCCGATGTTGATACTAAGGTAAGGTTTAGAAGACGTTAACATAAAATTCTAATTTATATAAAAAAAAATAAGATCCATGTTTTCTCTTTGAATATTATCACTGTTACGTTTCTTAAAAAAACCAACTGTATATTATACTTTAAATGAACGTTTTTTTCCTGATGATTTAATACTAATTAATATTGTATTAAAATAATAAATAATTTTAGCTGTATTGTAATTTTTGTCTAAAAATATTCATTTTAAGATCAAATATTCAATAATTTGTATAGAATAAAATAATGAAACTAATTTCTTTTATATTTATTTACAATATAGTGTTTAATACTGATATTGATTTTAATTTTAAATAAGTTTACAGTTTGTATTTACTTTAAAACTTTTATGATAGTTTTCTTTCTTTTCATAGGTTTGTCTATTCTTAGGTTACATGTTATATAGCTATATTCAATTTATTTTATTGTAATGGATAACATTTAACATAAAATAGATAAGTATGTAATTTGATATAATAAATAGTTTTATTTATGTACAGTAAATATTAAAAATCTTTTAATATATGTTTTTATTTCAGTATATAATAAAATATATATCTATTAATTTAAAATTCCTTTTTTTATTTGGTTAAGGCTTATTAACATTTACCTTTATCATGATTAATTTTATTAGAAATTGTCATTGACTATATATTTTTGAAAAATACAGTATTATGTATATTAAATTATTAAAATATATTTTAAAC
Source organism: Ceratosolen corneri (assembly GCA_030522565.1). NCBI lineage: Eukaryota > Metazoa > Arthropoda > Insecta > Hymenoptera > Agaonidae > Ceratosolen > Ceratosolen corneri. Next base: position 31,878 of record JAPYYT010000404.1, read on the forward strand.
CTTAATTTATATGAACTAATTTTGTACATAAATTAATTTTATTTAATATATTATATTCAATTAAAAGGGTTACTGTATTTAAACATAGATTTAATAAAGTACATAAATTTTAAGCAAAATATAAACATTAGATTTTATGTAATGTAACAAAATTTTCTTTTTTAAATTATTGTAAAACAATATTTTTATACTTTAAATATATTTTACTACGTTAATATATTTAATCATCTATTTCATAATTTATTCAATAATGCATTTAATTAATGATGCTTAATTTAAAATCTATAAAGTTATATTTGCTATTTAGTGTGTTAATAATAATATGTATTTCATAAGATTCTTTTTTTTCAGCCTGCTTATCAAAATTTGAGAACAAGAGTTGAAAGCTCTGTAAATTCTTTTCTAAATAATCAAACCTGGAGAACAGATTTAAATAAAAATCAACTTCGTGAAACCTTGCGTAAACATATACATGATGCTCCTTATTTAGAAGTTGGTGTTGAAAGAATAGTAGATCAGGTGGTAAATCCAAAGATTTATTCTGTTTTTATGCCTCAAATAGAAGATGTTGTATACAAATTCTTAGGAATTGAAAGACCAAAAACTCAAAGAAATGGAGCTTGTGATTTGAAAGATTTACTCCCTAAAGATTTAGATCCTGTTTCACCAGAATCTGATAGAAATAGTTTAAAAGATATATCCTTAGAATCAATAGAAGAAAACATATATGAAGCAATAAATGAAAATGAACAAAAACCAGGTTGTAGTAAATTTGATGAAAAGTTATATGATATAAAATGTAATTCCATTAAAAAGGAAGTAAATATGATCGAAAATGGACAAAATTATGAAACTGTAGTTAATTCACCTGCAAAAATAGCCTTAAATAGTTCATTTAAATCTGATGAAACAAATAAAACAGAAGAAGAAGAAGAAGATAGTCCAGATTTTGAACCAATTGATATTATGAATTTAAATGAATCAAACATTTCAAATGATTCTCATTTGTCAGGTATTTCTGAATTAACAAGTCATAGATCTCAAAGTCCCGATTTTATGACTGAATTCTCACATGAAAACTTTGACTGTAGTAATCAAGATTCTCAGTTAAGTAAGGTTTCTTCCAATTCTCGATTATCCATTGTAACAGATTTTGGTTCATCAAATCATGCTTCAACTCCATTACCAGAATCTAAAGATACTTTTAAATATAATAGAGATAATTTTAAACTTGTCAGAGAATGCGATAATAATAAAGATAATAAATTTAATTTTGAGGTTATTAAATGTAAAGATAATAACAAAATAAGTAATATTTCTAAAGAGAATTCGCGGGATATGCATGAATATAAAGACAATAAATTTAAAGAGGAATCTAAATCTAAACACTCGAAAGATAAATATGACTCCAGAAATAGTAGGGATAAAGATCGTAATTCTAGAAGACGTCATAATAAATCTGATAAGTATTCAAGAAGCAAGAGTAAAGACAAAAATGAACTTGAATGTCAAGATAGTAAAGAAAACACAAATAAATATAAAGAAAATAAAATGAAAGAACCTGAGAAGAAAGAGGAAATCAAAGATTTGAAAGATTTATATAAAGAGAAAATAAGGGAGTTGCGCGAGAAAAAGGAATTAACAGAAAAAGAAAAATTAGGAAAAGATAAAGACTCTGCAAAAATTAATAGAGAATCTAAAGATAAGAAAGATAATTCATCAAGAGAAAAAGATGATTACAAAAAAACCTATAAATCATTGTCATCTCGAAGTTCATATAACCATAATAATAAAATTTCTCGTAATACAGAATCAAAAGATTTCCGAGACAAAAGCAGTTGTAAACAAGATGATCGATATCATTCAAATGGGAAGAATGAATCTAAATCAATTACTAAAAATAAAAGAGATTCTAAACCAGATGCAAAATCTGATAATAGAAATAGTTATAACAGCGATAGGTTATTAAAAGATAAAAAACGTAGAGATGAGAAAAAATCTAAATCAATAGATGATCATTCAAGTCTTAGAAAAAACTCTAATGATCGTCGTTCTACCGATAGAGATGGTTCCAATGGTTCTAGCAGTAAATATTCTCATAAAAGTTCATATGGTACCAATAATTCCACTGGTAAATTTGGTCCTTCAACCAACCTAACGAAAGATGCAAACAAAGATCACTCCAATAATGAAACATCAGATAGTGTTCATGATAGTTTACAAATTATATTTGGAGGTAGTGAGCATAGCCAAAGTTTAAACAACTGTAAAAATTTAGATAATACAGCCAAAAGAATTGATCTAGGTTCTATAGAAATATGTCTACCATTAAAAAAGAGACCACTACATAATGATAAATCTTTGAATGATAGTCAAGTAAAAAAACCAAGATTAGAAAATAAGAAAGTATTTAAGAAAAAAATTGGAAAGGATATATTTAGAATTGATACTGATGTCACTAGTGTACCAGATGAAGAGAGGGTACAGATTATTGAAATTCCAGATGAAGAATATGAACAACCATATCCAGATAAGGAACCAATTTTATCACTTGAAGAAACCAAGAAAATTATACTTGATACTGAACCTGTACATCCTATACAATCCAAATTGTCAGAAATGGAACAGTCTATACGTCAATCATTAACTGAAATGATGTCGGATCATAAATTAAATGAAACTGAAGATACTCTTACCTCTACTAAATTAGTACTTGTTATGGATTCTAATACTTTGTTAGAAACATTAACAGATGATTCAACTGATGATTCAGAATCTTTGATATCACTAGTTAAGGATATTACAGTTTCCAAAAATGATCACATAAATTTGCGAGAAATTGAAAAAACAATTGGAGTTGATATTAAAGAAAATAAAAGCAAAGAAGGGAATAATGTTGAAAATATAGAAAAAAATATTGTTAAAAATGAAGAGAATATGGAAATCAACATTCATGAGAATGAAGGAAAAACTAATAAAACTATTCAAATAAATTTAAAAATGGAAGAAACAAAAATTAAACAAAAAACAGGTCCTTTAGTTATCGTTAATAAAAGTGAAAAAAAAATTGAAGACTGCAAAAGTGATGCTGAAAAAATAGAGAATAATACATTTAGTAAAACAAATATATCAGTGGGTACACATATAATAAATATTAATAAAGGTGTTAAAGAAAATGAATTTGAAAAACTTGATAAAAATATAGAATATAGTATTGGAAAAATTAAGAAAAATAGTGAAAAATCTGTTCAAATCTATACAAAACAAGAAGTAAAGAAAACATACACAGATGTAAAAAATTGCGTAATTAGGAATAAAAACAAAACGATATTACAAACAAAACAATGTTACAAAATATACGAATTAGATAATGCATCCGTTAACAATGTAAATATCAATCAATATAAAGAAAGTATAGGTAATAATGTGGATGAATTTAATGAAGATGAAAAATTAATAATTGATGAAGAATTTATTCAAAAAGAAAGTGATGAAGATGATAAAATACAAGTTAAAACAAATATAAGTGATGATGATTTAAAACTGCTTAAATATAATAAAAATAATGATACTGAAGCAATAATTCAATTTATTGAATGTAAGATAGATGAAAAGATAAAAGAATTTAATAAAACTGAGCAGCACCAAAAAAAACATATGGAATTAAAAAATTTTCATGAAGGAAAAATACACAATGACTTGATAATAGATAACAACTATGATAAACGAAATAAAAATGATAATAATTTTGATAACACCATTCGATTTAAAGAACAACTGGGCCACAAAAAAATAAAAAATCAATTAATTAATGAATTATCTAATAAAGGTGAAAGTAAAAAGTTAATTGAAACTAATAAAATAATTAAAAAATCCAGTAAAGAAGGTAGTATTTTTGAAATATCAATGAAAGAAAGAATCATTGAAAAATTATGTAAAAAAGATGAAATTTTAATTCAATCTCTTGAAGAAGAAAATTTTGGAAATTCAGTTAAAGAAATTGCAACTAATATAAAAAGAGAACTAGAAACAAATGCTAATAATGATGAAAAATTAAAATTAATAGTAAACAATGATGATAATTATGTCGATAAGGATAACGATAAAAAGAGAAAATTTAATATTTTTGAAAGAAAAGAAGAGAAAATTGAAAAAAAATTAACAAATTCATTGGTTAGAGATTTAAGTAATATTTACGAAATTAAGATATCATCAAAAGAAAAAAGTGAAATTGATAGGAATGTCTCCATTTTTCAACAGACAGAAAAAGAGGAAGCTGATAACAACAATGATGATGAAAATAATGATAGTGATAATTATGATGATAACGATGATGACGACGACGACGGCAGCGATGATGAAAATTATGACGAAGATCAAAAAGAAATAGGAATGGAAGAAAATGATGACTCAGTACAAGATGAATTCTTTACAGATCTAACATCTAAAAAAATAATCAGTAATGTCTTGAAGTATAGCCGGATCAATATTCTTACATCGCCGTTTGAGGAAGAATGTCATTATTTGGAAAGCAATAACCATAGATATTTAACTTTCAAAAAATATCTTGAGAAATTAGAAGCGGATCCAAATAGAAGTTTAGAAAATATGATCGAAAGCTTTGGTGGAGTGGTTGTGCCAGCCATATCAATGGCAGCACCACTTATACCAGCTTTTTCAAAACGTAAACACTCGACTAGTCCGTTAGCCGATATTTTAATAACAAATTCTAATAATAACAATGATGATTCAGGGAAAGAAACGACTTCTGAGGAAACCATTGAAAATTTTTCTAATCCAATTAAGAAACGTAAACTTGGAAGGTTTAAAAAGGTCAGTAGTACAATTGTAAATCCAGTTAATTTGCAACAACCACATCAACAGCAGAAGCAGCATCATCATCTAAATCAGCATCAACATCCACAACTACAGCCTCAACAAATTGCAATTATTAATGGAGAGAATTTCGTAATGCCTCTGAGTCCAGAGAGCGATGTATCAGCTACAAGTGAAAAAAATCTTGGAAATGTATTAAAGGATGACAGGAGGTAAATTATTTTGATTTATATTTATTTCATTAAACGCAAAATCTTTTAAAAATTATATAAAAAACTGAAAAACTATTTAGTAAAAATATACAGTTATTTCAAAATTCAAATAAATATTAAATATTTTACCTAATTATCTTAAATCATGTAGTTATTAAATGAATGAGATAAAAGGCGAATAACGAAAGGTTACAATTAAATTTCAATAAATTTAAATTACATTTATTAATCATAAAAATCAAATAATTAGTTGACTTGGTTGATGAAAGACTAATTATATAATTTTTAGATATTTAAACTTCATTATATGATTTATGAAGCACTGAAATCATAGTATTTTTAAATTATGAAATTGACCGATGACAAAAAGATTAATGCAATTGTAATAATTAAAAGATATTATTAGTTTTGATACTTCTTTTTGTAATATCTTGACTTCCTTAAAATTGAGTTAAGTGCACAATAATGGGCTGATTTAGAATCAACGTTACTTACCTATATTGAACAATTCAATAGACATTAAAAACGGCATATGTCGAGTAACGCATGAAAAAAGAAAATAATAAATAAGACCTCATTCGTTATTCCGAATTATCAAAAATACCGATTTCCTAACAAAGGATCTTTTTCGATTTTCCGATTTCATAACTAGTATAATATAAAGTAGTACTAAATATAAAATATGCCCAAGTATTCAAGCGTTCAATTTGTTATTTATTTTTACAAGTTGTACTAATGATTACAATTTTTCACTTTTAGGCTTAATTTTTGAGCATTAACGTAATAAAGCTTCTAGACTGGAATACCGCTCGTCCGCCCTGGAACGTCGAGTTGTAAACGGGGAGGCAGTATAATTGCTCGTGACAGCTCGTCTTTCCGTACAACTCGCAGGCGTAAAATCGACTCTGAGCGACGTGCGAATTCCAGTCTAAAAGCTCGCGGTGGCATAAAAGCGGAGCTATGCTAATAATGTGATGGGTGTTGTAGCCGACACAGGAGTAACCAGCGCTACTCAAGCGACGATCTCTACAAGCCCCGGCCTCTCTTCTCGAGCTCATCACGGCGTAATCGACGCTTCAACCAAGCATAGCCACTGGCACCAGGGCGTCCTCTAAGCATAAGGAAGGCTATTATCATTCTGCGCAACGTCTTCCGCGAACCGCAGAAGAGTGACTGACCGGGTGAATTAACCGGCGTTTTCCAAAGGAAGACTCAGATCTTATCTTGCTTGCGTTTTTCACTCATTCTTTTTTTTTTTTTTTTTTGTTTTTTTATTCAGATGGTGGATGAATTATCATATTTAATCGGCTAAAGTCACGTTCCGGTACATATTATTACTATGATGAACCTCGCAAGTACCTCAATTGTTTTCATCGCTACTTATTTATATTAAAGTATTAAAAATAGATATTTTATGGTTTACCAAGAAGAGCTTAGGTTAACATCTTGTCACGCTTCATTGGATAAATTTTATAATAACAAAGGATTCACCTATAAATATTTATTCTTATAATGTGTGAAAATACTTATATATGGTTTTAACTTTTTAAATGTTAATTTCCACGCGCTTGAAAAGGACTTAAAATTTATGGCTATCCTTTAGCGCAGTAAGGGAATAGAAAGATGAGCTGTATAACTTTATAATTTTATAATCGTCGAGTGTAGTTTGAAAAATAAAAACTGTCAAAGTTAAGTGGAAAAAGAATTTTCGATATAAAATTAAAAACAACATATAATTTTAATCAGAGTTAGTCTGATACAAAAGTATTGTAAAAAACTTTATTAATACATTAATAAATTGTACATCTATATTTCTATGGTGCGTCTGATGTGTCGTAGTTACTAATTCGATGCATATATAGATGTATTTTATATACATGTATTTTATTATTGCATTTTTCCACTAATCTTTTTCAAGCTGAATCTTAATAAAGTTATAAATATATACTACGCTTTCTTTTAATTATCTCGATAGTTAATATTTATGTTTGTTATTATTTAAAATTTTACTATAAATCTATATTGTACATTGGAAACATTTTAGATGAACATGGTATTTTAAAGACGTACTTGTTTTTGCAAAAAAATTAATATATCTATAATAAAAAATATTCTAGTTCCCATCAAAATTGCTTTATAAAAAATGAGTTTTTTTATACAATTTCAAAAGTTATAAAATACATGATATATGAAATTATATGATAACTTTATTTAATTTCTTTAAGTTTGATAGTGGTATGTAGTTTATTCGAAAATTTTTTAATATTTTATATATCTAAACACTTATTACATTAAATTTAATAGTCTTTTCGCACAATAATATTAAAGTGCTACAAGTGCTAAATGTATATACTTCATAAAAATTAAAAAATCTCCATTGTAAAAATTACGTACAAAAGGCTGTGACTTAAAATATATATATAAATATCATAAATTACTTACATTAAAATAAATTATTTATTTAATTAACAATTTTCGTTAAAATTAATTCATCAATTATTTTTTTTTATTTTAAAAATATATATATACAAAAGGAATATTTCTAATAATAAAAGAGATATATTCACATTCAAAATAAAGCCTCGTAATACTAACCAGGTAATCATAGATCATTACAAAATTCAATAATATCTATTAACAAAAAGTTCGCACTAAAATTATTTTAAAATATATAAAGGATTTTCTTATAAATTAATTTTATAAAAATTCATAGCGCATATTAAATATTTTACCACTATTTAAATAAATTATTAACATAAATACGCCAAATCAAATAGAAACTGTATTTTCTTTCTTACAAAATAATTATAATAAAAATGTGAATAATTAAAATTATATTTTAAATAAATAAAAATATTTTAATTATTTAAAAATGAAATAAGCTATCTAATTTTGTTTAATAAAAATATGAGTAATAAATTGGCTTTAAAATAAAAAGGCTTAATTATTAAAATTCTGTTTTTACAAATTTCTAAAAAACAATTTTTACAAAAGTTATCAATTAAAATAGCAAAATACATTTCACACTAAGAAAATTAAAAAATTTTATTTTAATTTTAATATAAAATTTAATTATTTTAAATATTTTATTACAAAAACAAGATGGCGTCTTTAAATAAATTATTTTTATTAAAAATTACAGAATTTTAATTAGCTCCCATTACTAAGCATTTTGTTGCACAAGTAAATAATAACGTAAAATAAAAAATATTTTTTTTAAATAATTATCAAGGTCTACATTTTGTTGTAAGAACATTTTTGTACATGTACATGCTACACAGATAAAAACATTAGACAATTTGTGTTTGAGCAGTCATTTCTTGACAGACCATTTTTGTATTAAAATAAATATAAAATAAATATGAAAATAAGTTGTACAATACTAATAAAAAATTTTTAATTATGCATAATGATTCTCATACACAAAGTTAACAAAATTATATAATTAAGAGCATTAATCACTTGATATTGAATTACATAATTATAAGTAAAGGTTAAATAAATAAATTTTGTTAATTGTCTTTCGACAATTATTAAGCATTTCCGTATATAAAAATTGTAATTGGATTATAAATAAATACCATTTGTATATAAAGTAAATATTTTATATACTTAGCGTGTATTTAAACTATAAATATATTATGTATAAATGTATGTCTAATGTATGCGTATTTTTAATTTATAATGAAGTAATTTTAATAGAAAATTTGTTACATAGCAGTGCCTATGCAATTAAAAAAAAGTTAGCTTTAATTTTGCTGTTATGAATTTGTCGTTACAAGTTTTTCACTTCATGTGTAAGTTTCGTCACATTTTCTTGTTAAGCCAAATTTTCTTAGCAAACATTTAACCATGTAGTACATGTTTCATAATACCTGTAAAAAGTATCAACAAAATGATTAAAGAGATTTCGATAACAAATATTTTTATTGATTGATTTTTAACCATTTTTACCTGATTTTATTACTGATTGGTATAAATATAAAGAATAATTTATATTTATGAACCTATAATTCAATTGAAAAAGTTTAATTATCGTATTTCATTTGATAAAGAAAAAGATTCGAATTTATATAGTAGGTTAATAATTTATTAAAAGAAGATACTATAAAGTTTTTCCTGCATATCAATATAAAGCAAATTAGAATTCTAAACAAAATACGCAGAGAATATAACCATTCATATTAACAACTGATTCATAGGTGAAGCCTGTAGTTTATGGAATATAAGTTATAATAACACTACATTAAATAAATAAAAAGTTATTCATACTTTTTTACGTACATAATATGATTGGTACTAATATTTAGGTAAATAAGTATTTTATAAAATGAAAATTATCGAAGTAATGCTATGAATCACCAAATAAATTGTATAAAGCAAAATATTAATTATAAAGAGGAAATTTTTGTTGATTTAAAAATATACGCACATCTTGAGGAATTCTTACATAGATCATTGCAATTTTTAAAAATCTTTTTATTATAAAATTAGGAATATTTATAATAAATAAAAAATTTCAACATTTTTTATTAACGTATTTTAATAACACTTTATAAAGTTATCACTACATAAAGCAATTTAATCTCAATAGTTTAGAAATATGTAATCTTTAAGTAGCATAATCCAAAGTAAAAATAAAATTTAAATTAAATGTTTTTAGAAATGAAATATGAGAAGATTTTCCAAAAGGATAATAGTAAAGAACATTTATAAGTATTGCATCTGATTAAAATAGATTTCAAATACTGAAACTAAGTCGAGAAGAAGTAAGAAAACTAAAGATTTTCACCAGTCGCGACAATCTTCGTTGTTTTCATATACTGTAGATAATATAGATAATAATACTTTAACATTGAGACTAGAATCAAAAGGCTAATATTGTTTTTATAACAAAGAACGTAATATAAAGTCATTTTAAATTTTATACTTATTATTATAAGTATACAAGTATATTTCTGTTTATACAAGTATAATTAAGAAATGAATCTTATGGAATATTCTATCAAGTTTTAAAGAGTGCCTTAATACTATCCAAGTAATAAATTTTATGATCATCGTACAATAAAAACATGATAATGATGTTGATGATAATAATGTATTGTAAATATTTCATTAGTATCAAATTGTTATTTTATTAATATTGCAATTACATTATTTTGTATATTGAATATTCACTATTATTAAATTATAAAAAAATGTTACTAATTTTTAACAAGTTACTTTAGAATGACAGCAAATTTTATCACTACAAATTCGATACACTTGTATTAAATATTAGCTAAATATTGATATGTTATTATAATTTTATATAATGTTTAATTAGTATTAAAAATGAAGTTTTTTTTAAGGAAGAAAAATTTTTTATTTATAGAAATTGAGGTGTTCTTAAATTATAAACAAAAAATAACTCTATTTGAACGCATTTATATTTAAAATTTTAATTATTCATATAGATTCTAACTCCTATTGTTGGATGTTGAAGTTGTCTTCTTCAAAGTAATACAATAAAAAGAAGTGTTGATAGTTTAACAAAAGCTACTAAATAATACTTTAAATAATATTTAAAAGATAATATAATAATTTCTATTTTTAAGTAACTGTACACGCAAAATTCGATGTAGGTATAACAACGTGAATGTTGACAATTTCGGTGCTTGAAACTTAGCTGGAAAAATGAACTGCACTATGATTTCCTACAAAACGAGATGTTTAGACATTCTTACTTTCAAACGTAGATTATGTTTAGACATTCTTATTTTGAAGCGTAGATTCATAGTGACTTCACATCGACGTTTAATTTGTCTTAAAATACATTTGTTGGTTTTGTTAAGTGTTAAGTTTTAAGATTCGTTAAGTTATAAGGCTTGCAAGTACAAGATAATTCGTTAATTGAAGTATTATGTAATGTACTGTATTTTTATAATACATTTTCATTGTATATATGTAGACTATATTATGTCTAAGTTTCACTAAACAATGAAAGTAAATATAGTAAATTTCACAATATAATAATTATTAGATTTATTTTCAATTAAGCATTTTGTACCCCTGTCAATAAAAATCGTAAATATATATTTAATGTCAATATCTGTTCAATGAATAATTCAATCTCATACATTATTTATTATCTATTTTTGTATTACATAATATGCAAATATTTAATTAAAACATTTACATTATTATAACATTATTATTATTAATTAAACAAAAATGTATTCTATTATAATCGAAAATAATTTCATTTCAAGTGATTAAACATAATGGTATATTATGAAAAGTCCAAAAAATTAAATGTAATTATTTTTATAAATTTAAGAAAAAAAAGTAAATTACAACAATAAAAATTGTTGCAACAAGTATCTATTAAAATTATTAGAGTCGAATAAACTTGAGAAAATTATTTTATTTAAAATCCAAATATTAGTTTTTAAAAATAAATAAATTTATTCAAATTATGGCACTCTTATATGAAAGTGTGTTAATATAATTCAACTTTTCATTTTTATTTCTCACTTATTTAATAATTTATTTTTTATATATAGAATAGAACAAATTTTGTATATTTTCTTTTGAAATAAATTATTCTACACCACAGAATTTTCGAAGTTTAAAAGACTACTAAAAGCAGTTTTTTGTTATACTTTTAAGTAAATAATAATAATTTTAATAATTTCATTTCATAGAATAATCTTAGGTTGTACATAAATTATTAAATTTATTGTTTATATAATATACTATTAAATTTTTCAAGAGTTATCTTAATTATAAAAAATTAAAGCAATACATGACAATCACACACCTTAAAAATATAAATATTAATTTATCTATCACATAAAAATAATCACGTTATAAGGATATGATAAATTATTTATTTTTTAAAAATTATATTTATAATCAACATTTAAAGAAAAGTGTGTATGAAATTTAGTATGATTATCTTAATTACTTGTAAATATCTTATTATTTAAATGCTTGTTTTTGTTAATAATTATTCAATGAATCATTAAATATAATTAAATATTCAACTAAAAACATAAAATAGAAGTATAAAAGTTTTTTTGAATCTTCTATATTTTGATAATGTCAGAAATTAAAAATTTATAAATGAATAAGTAAAATAGCAAAGATTTTTGTATTCTTATCAATTTTCTAATGACTAAATAAAATAATCATAATATGAGATTTCTCAAAATTAACTTTTTACAATAATTTTATATTTCAGTCTTTTGTTTAATTATACAAAAATTCATAAATACATAAAAACCATAATTTCCTATATTAATATTGATTTATATTATTGTATTATTTAATTTACGTATCGCTAGAAAATTCTGATTTTTATTTAATTTTATAATCACAATATAATTTTCTGTAATAATAATACTTAAAATCAGTAGTACTTTCTTAGAGATTTAATAGTTATAAAAATAAAATCATTAGAACGTATTATACTTATTTTATCAAAAAATTCGTTGATGTGACAAATTATTACCTTAAATTATTACCTTATTAATCATCGTTAAAGTTAAATAGTAAAAACCATTAATTAATTTTAAAATACATACATTTTATAACAATATACAATATAAATTTTTAATCAATTTCAATTAAATTTTATGTAAGAGTATATTCTACTTGACTATTTACATAAAATTAAAATAAAAAATAAACCTATTATTAATACTCATATAAACGCTTTTTAATTTCCAAAATGAATATTTAATTTTTGATAATACATTAATAATACATTTAAAAAGTAAAATAAATTAATGTATATAACTTTATCAATTAATTATAAATATATTTGAGATTATTTCTTAAAAAGGAATCATGAAAAACTTTTTGTACTCTATATCGCCACTTATAATTTTTTTCAATAGTCGTGTGGTTCAATAGTTCATTGTTTGCAAAACTTTTTAATATCAAGTTAATTTTTTTAAAGTGTTGAGCTATTACCAAAACATTATAGCGGCGGTATATAATTTATAATTCCTTTAGATAAATACAAAATTAATTAGCGACCTACCATTCAGTATATTAAGAAATGTGCTGTTAAGATATAAAAGCAAAATTAAAAAATTACGTATTATAATTATTGTTAAACATTAAAGTAAAATAAAATTTAATTACGCGTATTGCTATTATTATATTTGACTTGTTCTATTATTATATAGTATTATATTGTAGTATATTATATTTTTATTATACGTCGTCATTAATTAAATTTCTTTATAAAAAGTAATTTCTATCTCAATGTATATATTTATTTATATCATTTAAGTTGTAAGTTTATTTATAAAAAATGATTAAATTTTTATAAAATTATTTATATCTATAAAAATATAATTGATTATATTTTGTTCAATCTAGTTTATAACCATACTACTAGTCTTTAAAAATATTTTCATTAATTTTTTAATTTATACAATATAAATAAATACTATGCTAAAATATTTTGAATAAAGTGAATAATAGTGAATATTGAACACCAGAGAAACAGTAAAGAAGCAAACTTTATCGTATTTCCTTTTATAACATAATAATTCTTATTTTTAACTATATGATGATTATATCTATTAATAGATAATAGTTTGTACGATATATAGAAAAAGATAAATATTAAACACATGTTCATTCATAGAAGCAATCGATAAAGTAAAATAATAAACGTCCTCGCAAATGTATATTGTGATCTTTCCAATCTTTTTGATCGGTAAAAACCAACCGTCTGTTATTCGTCTCTAACTACTACTTGCAGTTTTTCATTCTTTAGATATTATTATATTTTGAAATAATATATTTTTAATTTATTGTTTAATAAGTACTTTATAATTTAAATAATTTATTTTTAATTTTTGAGTATTTGACATTGACTAACTAGTCAATATTCATATTTATATTAACAATAAATTTATAAATCTATTGTTTAATTCAAATTATTTATACTTTATATAATTAATATATTTAACTTTAATAAAATTATATACTAAAATGTCTCACGAAACAGTTCATAATTACACAGTTTTATATAATATCGTGGCAATGACTTGTTACTAGAAAAAAATTAAATTATGTAACATTACTTATAAAAATACTTATATCTTAAAACAATAATATAATATAAGTCTAAACTATGTAGATGAGTTATGTTGATATTTAATCATATAATGTATAATGCACTATAGACGCTAATGTTATTTTTTCACACTATCTAATATTTATTCTATAATTTTATTTTAATTAAATCATTTGATTTCACAATTTTCTAAACACTAATATACACGTACACATGATAGATATAAATAAATTTTTTAATAAAATATAAATATTATATTAGTAAATAAAAAAATAATAGTTTAATATCTTGTATCATACATTAAGAATTAAAAATGTTTATATCATATGGATCATATAACATATGGATAAACTTTGAAATGCTCCATTATTATTTTTTTTTTAATTTTTTACGAAACTGTAATATTTTAGAAATTATAACTATGTATTTGTGCTTGAATTAGCTCTACGTTTCAATAAAGTTAAATTATTAAGTTTATGTTTTTTTACAAATTACTAGATTTTAATATATCTATTATCTAAGATTGTAATATAATGCAACGTCAATTTGAGAAACGATCCAAATGTCCTTTATGGTAAATAATTTTGACGTGTTATGCGATCAAGTGATTGAATTGATTGATATCCTCGACTATAATTGCAAATTTCCTACACTTTATAATATGTTTTAAATGCCTAGCTTAAGATTTAAAAAAAGCATATTTTAAAATAAGAAAATAAGAAAAAATATATAAATATATATATCAAAAATAAGAAATCATATATCGTGATTAAATTTTTGTTTTAATGCGATGATAGATTGGTAGTTTTAACGTGCTTTTTTTAATTAATAAAATGAATAAAACGGCCTAGTATCTTAAATTAAAACACTTTTATTATTTAATGTCTTATAAAAAATATTATTTATTTTTAGAAAGAAAACCATGTAAAGTTATTTATTTTAAATAAAATATCTATACTATAAGTAATAAATAAGATAGTAGAATTGTTATGCGTTAGAGAAGAGAAATATTAATTTTCAATTTCATATTAGATATACTTTTTTTAATTAAGAATGTACTATTTTAAATATTCTATGTGTAATAATACAGTTATTTAAAAAATATTTTATCTCAAGTTGACGTTATCAAAAAACTTTATTTAAGTAATTTATAATTTATTAATATTTAAATTTTAAAGAAATAAATTTTGTAAAAATCATCATGATAAAAATTGGCTTACATTATATAGCTTAGATATCCATATGAAAATAAGTAGATAGTTATAATATTTTAATTATAATTTAAATATTATAATATTTAATAGTAGCTCGTCTCTCTTAACTTGATTGTCAATTTTGCTATCTTGCTAATGGCTCAATATATTTACTATGTTTACGAACGTAATGATTATAAATTTACCAAGGGTATAAAAACATGATAATGATTAATTGCTTTATGTATTGTTTCAATGATTAAATATCTGACTTTTGCATTTTTGTTTAATAAATACGTTAAATTTCGTTTTTAATAAGTAATAAGAAGTTTTAAATATTTATTATAATAAATTGATCTTATAAAATTACAATGGAATAAATTATAATCTAATTAACTAATGTTATTAAATTAAGCGATTCACTTAAGAAGAAAATGGAACATTTGAAACGATTGTTAGAAAAAAATATTGTATAGATCAATATAAATTAGAGGGGTCGAGTGAAAATGAAAATTTCAAGCAGAAAAATCTTGTCTGAAAGTAGTTAAAATAAATTTCTTGCATAGTGCATATTTAATATATACAGTATTAAACAAGCTATATTTACAAACTGTAGAAAGAATTTTTGAAATTAGTTGACAAGTATAGTTTCGGCTTTATGAACACTCAATAATTTACACTATTTCATAAACAATTTTCTGAAAACATCGTCAACTTGGGCATAACAATACTCAAACAAATTTAACGCTCGCGAAGGCTTTACCATAAAATTGAATAGGGACTTCCATTAATACTTAAATTATCTCACTGCAAACGAACGATAATTAAGAAAAAAGTAAAGCACCAGCGGTGTAACATCTGAAATCTATGGGACAGCTAAAAGATAGAATATGGCTTGTAGAAAATAAAGAACGACCTCGATCATCAAACAATATCCATTGCCAATGCATAATTTCAGCTTTGTCGCAAGCCCGAGCTCAATAAACAATTGCCATCGATAAATAAAAAAAAAATAGATACGCTATCTTGGCTCAGTATCTTATCAAAATACAAACAACGGCGTAATAAGGAACGGAAAACCGCGACCGAATAAACGAGGAGCTTCCGTCGGCCTCCAAGTGCATGCAAATACATCGACGATGCACGATCGCCCAAACGATGCAGCAAGACAGTACACGTTACGAGGAAAACCACGTGGTCGTGATCGGCGCCTCCCTGGCCAACCATCATCAGCAACTGCCGGCCACCCGCCACCCGCTGGTGTGCGTCTGCGCAACGAGTTTCTAACCTCTTTACGCGGACCAGAAACTTATATCCCTCTTTCTTACTCGGCAGCACACGAGTGCACGATACACGCCGTATTGCGAGATTACTGCGTCACGCGTGTGGTTCGATGCGCGCACTCGGGTGCCGTCGAGGAGTGCTGTTAAAACGACCCTCGATTCCGGTCGACTTTTCCCTCGCTTCGTAAGTGCTCATTGTCTTGTAATCCGAAAGGGAAAACGGCAAGAGACTGTTGTGGACTTATGGGTCCCGGAGTCCGAGAATACCTCAGACCACAGTCAATGTGTTACATGCGCATCCGCTGCTAGGTGCATGGAATCGAAAACAAGGACGGAACGATTAGAAGTGAGAGCCGGGTTGATAATTCGGTGAGAGAGACAGTGGGTGAGTGAGAGAACGCATAAACGTCATTCGGGGCGGGGCAGAAGGGAGAAAGAGTGGGTAAGGGAGCGTGCCAGCGGGAGGGGATCTTATACGTATATTTAAAGTTGCAAATCAAGGTAGGGGGTGAGAGAGCATAGAAAGACAGATAGATAGATAGAGAGAGAGAGAGAGAGAGAGAGAGAGAGCGAGAGCGAGCGGCGGTAAGATAGGACGCACACGGTCTTTGAGTGATCACATGTTCCTGTTGTAGATACTCCACGCTTGCGACGATAAGTTATCAAGGGTAAGCCAAAAGTAGTACCGGCTTGCTCGCCATTCGCGCAGGAGAAAGTTCCTTGGTTTATGTTGTGGTAGGTTAGACTTGATTGTCGTTGCCGTCTCACTTTACTCAATGACCAATTTTTTTAGAGGGACCCCTTTTTGTTAGCCAATGATGATTTTTCTTGTCTGTGAACGGGGACTTCGATAGTATCGTGAAACATGAGTTGAGTCCCAATCTGTTCTTAAAAGTAACGTACATAATTGTAGAATGAAACGAGGTAACCAATAAGATTAATAAAACAGATTATTGTTTGCAGGCTCTACAAGGAAAATATTCAAAGTTGCTCAGAGCAGTGAGAAGAGATAGAAAGAGAGAGAGAGTGAGTGAGTGAGTGAGTGAGTGAGAGAGACACGCATACAGAATAATCCTGGAGAATATATAAGTTGAGTCCAAAGGATGAATGCGGATGACTATGAAAGTCTACCGACTCAATCGGTGGGTGTATACATGATGGCAGGTGCTTGTGCAGGAATCATGGAGCATTGTGTTATGTATTCAGTTGACAGTGTCAAGGTAAACATGCTGCTTGTGACAGTTTTTTAGTTTAATGAATAATTTTGTATTTTCTATCGAATGACAATGGATTTTGGTATCAATTAAATAGAAATAAAACAGTTTAAAAATAAATGTTATCTAATACTTGGATCATTCTTAACAATTATTTACTATTGAGTTTAAAATTTAATAATATAGAAACGTGAAAATAAATTAACGAAAAGAAATTATTTTTCAACTAAATTTTATAATCGCATTAAGTTTATTGCAAGAATAATTATTAACAATCAGATGTTATTCTACTCAATTTTATATTATAATTATAGTTAATGACAAATATTGTATTAATTTTATAATTTTAAATAATTTAAATTATAAATTCAATGATTACTTAAAATGTTAAAATAATGAAATTAATTTTAATATTCGGTTTTTTAAATAATACATATTTTTCTCATCTTATTTGAAATGCCAATAACAAAACTTAGTTTTTACTAATTATTTTATGTATTCAAAAGAAAAAGTATATTTTTTTAAGTACATTTGAATTATATAATTTAATTATATTTCCTTTGGTTTTTTGACTTATTGTATAATGTAACATAGATCATATTTATTTAATCTCAAGTTTGAGGTTAGGCTTATAAACTCATTACATTTAGGTTTTTTAGTAAATCCAAAGGTATATATATAAATATATATATATATATTTTTTTTTACATTTAAATCAATTCAAACATCAATTGTAGTGAATATTTGTAATCTATTTCAAAATAAATTCAGTTGGCTTCTATGCATTTTGCAAGTAGGATTTGTTTAATTATTCGAACCAAATGCATTTAATTATCAGTGATAACAACGGAATAAAATAGCATTGTATAATTATTATTTTTAAGTATGTCATTTTTAATAAATCATGTTTTTCATATATATTAAAACAATAGACAATTCAATAATTATTTTAAATTATTTATAACAAATATAGATAAAGTTAACTTTTGTTCTTAAAAAAAATTGTAAATTTTCAAATTAGTTAAATGTCTTCTGCCGTATTTATTTAATTATCTAAGTTGTCCAAGCACATTCTGTTATAAAACAGATTATATAATAGTATGATCTTGGTATAGCAGGTTCTATTTTTGAATCATAGCTGACCACAAGTTAAACTATTAGTAGCTTAAGAGTTACATTAGGTCAAAAATGTTCAATATGTTTTGTCGTAAAATTGAGTACATAGTATAGAAACAAAATATTTCGAAATTTAATCAAATTAAGAATTGTTACTATTTTCAACATAGTTTGCTTTACTAATAATTTATGTAAAATTTTAAATTGCTTATTCATAAATTTATAAACAGTTAAAATAGATTTTATAACATTTCATATTCTGCCTATATGTACAAATTTTTTATTTTTAAATTCGATTTTATTATTAGTGTTAATATTTATTCATAAAAATCAAAGTAATTAAATAGTTTTATATCATACCTTATTGTAATTAAGATCTAATATAATGCATGCTTGGAATTAAAATGAAAAGTTAACCAATGCCTGTAAAATAAAGTATGCATTTAACAAATGTTTAATAATTATTAAATATGATAAATTTTCATAATTTTAAAGTTAAATATAAGCAGTACAGGATTAATGCCATACTTTTTTTTCTATATATAATATATTATAAATTTACTTTCAGAAATTTCAATAAATAATTATCATTATTTTTTTTAATTCAACTTAACTAGAAAATTATTTTATTACAATTGTTAGAAGTTTTGTAAAAAAATTTAAGTACTAATGGAATGCAAAATTTTATTATGTTTATAACATTTTTAAATTTGAATACCTAATTTAATTAGATGTATAAAAATTTTATAAGAATTATATATATTATTATATAATTATATAATATAATATAATATAATATATTATATAATATATACATTATTTTATAAGAATTCTATACTTTTATTCTTTATTCTTTAAAATTTACTTTATGGAGCGCATTAATTTTTTTATTAAATCAAAAATTAATTTGTGTTTATTAGTATGTTAAATCAAAATTTAATATAAGCATTTCCGAACAATAAATTCTATTGAAATTTATGCAATATAGTATTTATACAAAACAATATTATTACACAATATTCCATATACCTTTATAGTTATATCAATTTACATTAGTAAACTAATAACTATCTTATTATTATATCATTAAATCATGTTTATTATTTTGCATGTACAATAGCATTTTCTTATTTTATAAAGTAAGTTGTTTTATCATTGATGATTTTTGTGCATCCTTTTAAATGAAATTTCAATTTTCCAATTATTATCAAGTTACGTGCGTCATCTTCAGTGTTAAAAATGACGAATTAATTTAAAATTTAAGTTTATACTATATTTTTTGTAGCTTGGTACAATTATCCGCCGTTCAAGTAATCCACCTATACCATTAGCATCTATTAAGTTTTTTTTCCAATGAACTAAACAAGGTCAGAATTATTTTTTTTTGTTCTAAGAATTCCAATAATGCCAATTATCAGAAATTGTGTAATATAGATCTACATTGTGCAGTCTGCTATATCGACCGTAGATCAATAACATTTACGACGTAGCTTTCCTATGACACTTGTGAAAATCTTTGATTAACTGTATATATTAATAAAGTCTAATTATTTGGAAAATAATTATAAATATATCTTAAATAAATTTATATATTCTTTTAAAATTACAGTAGCTATAATATAATAAATTTTGTAAAACTTGATACACGTTAAATTTAAAAGTAAATACATTTTCAATGTTATACTATAAATTATATCATTAGTTGTTTGCATAATAAACTATTGTTTTTACATTTGACTTTATTATATTTTAATTTAAATTTTAATTTACATAGTTTATTTTAACTTTTCTTTCATTAGAACAGTAAAAATATTTGAATCCAAATAAATTTAATTTCATAAATATCACTTAATATGACTTTAATCTTTTTCCTTATTTAATTTATTTTAAATTATGTTTATAATCACGTATATAGAACATTTCAGTTTTTGAAAATGAAATTAAAAAGAATAGTTTTTTTACTAAATATATTCAATGCATCATTTTCTTATAAATAAATTTTATTCGTAAAACGTAGTGTGAATTCGATGATACGCATATTGCACCTATGATTAATGTTATGCAATTAACTTTTATGAAATGAATATCTTGATCAGCATGTCGAATATAAATATAAAAATTGTTATGTAGTTCTTAATTATTGACAATAATTATCAAATATATCAGATAATATAAGGTAATATAATAAAGTGATGTAATAAGGTGAAAAATTTGGAATATTTTTTAAGAAATAATTATGTAATATTAAATACTAGTTTCGAAATTAATAAGATATATTTCAATGATCATATTTTACAAAATTAATATTTCAATAATTATTGAAATATTGATATTTTTGATATTTTTTACAATTTTTAAAAAAATTATTTTGTCTAATATAAGTTATTTGAGTTTATCGTTAAGAGCAGATTTATTTTTTACGATTATGGGCTAAAAAAACTACTATGTAAATAACATGTTTCTTTAAATAAAAAGTAAACGAATAGATATTGTAAAGTGACAAATTTCAAATTTCAATGAAAAAAGTCAATAAACAATATTTATTTGATGTGTAGACGAGGAGACAAATTTTGACTCCCGGACCAGGTGGGGGCTCAGGAATATTCACAGAAATAGGCAACATGATGAAGCAAGAGGGTATTTTCAGGCCTTTTCGAGGTATGAGCGCCATGGTAATAGGAGCTGGTCCAGCGCATGCACTATACTTTTCGTGTTACGAACATCTCAAGGAAAAAATGAAAAGTAGAAAGCCTCATGCACAAAGCAATCATCTTATTTACGCATCCGCTGGAGTTGTATCCACAGTTCTTCACGATGGCGTTATGAATCCGGCTGAAGGTAGAACATTATCACAATGTGTAATAAAAGTATGATTTTATATTATGTCACTGGAACTGAGCAGCTTTTCTATAATCCATTATTATTTTCACCTGACTTTTAAATAGTATTCAAATTTAAACATTCGTCAATATAAAAATTATTATTAGCATCTTTTTTAAATGATTATATTTAATTATAATAATTTAAAAATATAAAAATTATTATTAGCATCTTTTTTTAAATGATTATATTTAATTATAATAATTTAAAAATATAAAAATTATTATTAGCATCTTTTTTTAAATGATTATATTTAATCGATTGTCTGTGGAATCAATACATTTATTATGGTCAATTGTTATTATGAAATTACTTGTTTATTTTTTTCAATTTTGTTTTATTTTGTTTTAATGAAAATATTTGATTAATTGAAAAAAATAGATGTACTTTAATATTGATAACAGTTATTTAAAGCTTGTGGAAAACAATAATTGAGTTTTGTTGACTTTATTAAAATGCTAAATATAAATTGTAACTGAATAAAATAAATAGATAGAATTACTACAACATTTAAACAGCTTGTAAATTTATTTATAAAGTCTAATTATTTGGAAAATAATTATACATATATCTTAAATAAATTTATATATTCTTTTAAAATTACAGTAGCTATAATATAATAAATTTTGTAAAACTTGATACACGTTAAATTTAAAAGTAAATAAATGCCAAATTCACCATACAGAAATATAATGGAATGCATTCGACATGTTTATGCTACAGAAGGTGCAACAGCGTTTTACAGAAGTTATCGGACGACACTCTTAATGAATGTGCCT
Source organism: Ceratosolen corneri (assembly GCA_030522565.1). Classification (NCBI taxonomy): domain Eukaryota; kingdom Metazoa; phylum Arthropoda; class Insecta; order Hymenoptera; family Agaonidae; genus Ceratosolen; species Ceratosolen corneri. The sequence goes on from JAPYYT010000404.1 coordinate 54,470, forward strand.
TTTCAGAGTATTCACTTTGTCACCTATGAGTTCACGCAATCACTTTCAAATCCTCAACGTATTTATAATCCAACAGCCCATGTAATTTCTGGTATGTATAATAATCTGACAAATATTTTAGGCAAATGACTTCTAATTTAAAATTATAATTTTAAAACATAAAGTGTAAATGAGTTGTATATTTAAATTATTTTTGTCATTTTATAAATTATAAATGATTTTTATAATTCGACAAAATAAGCATTCAAACTTTTTAAAAATTATTAATTTTTATTTTGTTGTCAATGTAATATTTTTAATTTATTCAGTATTGTATTTATTTAAAAACATACTTATTCTTATAAGATAATGTTGTTATTATTGTTGTTATTGTTGTTGTTCTTCTTCTTCTTCTGATTCTTCTTTTTTTTATTATTATTATTATTTTAAATATCAAATATATGTCATAAAAAATACTGAATATGAAATACAAAATGTAAAATATTTTGAATTAATATAATATTAATATTAATATAATCTACCTGTATTGATATCATGATTTAAAAAATTTAATTTATAAAGTTTGTACACATTAATATTATATATGTCAATAATATTCAATTAATAAAATAAAGTAAATCATGAAATTAATATTAAATAATATATTTTTTTAATTTCTCTGGAAGCACTCTGAAAAATAAATGTAAAATTAAAACTATTTAATTGTAGAAAGGAAAAAAATTGAAGAGTGAAAAAGAAAATATTTTTTAAAAATGTGTTTATTATTAGGTGCAATGGCGGGTGCAGTAGCAGCTACAGTTTCCATGCCACTCGATGTTTGTAAAACATTACTGAACACACAAACGGGTGAGATGCGTGCAACAGGTATGATAGACGCACTCAGATTAGTTTACAGGCATTGGGGATTGCCCGGATATTTCCGCGGTTTAAATGCCCGGATTGTTTATCAAATGCCAGCAACTGCAATTTGTTGGTCAACGTGAGTATAATTGTCATTATTATTTTGTTTTTATCGTATAATTAAATTCACTTGAGGAACAGTAATTTTAATATATATATAATAAATAAATATATATATATTTATATCTAATAATTTTTTAATAAAAAAAAATGGAAACGTTACTGTTTTGAACAACAATCTTTTTGTTGTTATAAGAAAAAATGATATATATTTAGTTAAATGTAACGTTTTAAGTTAAGACAAAGTATTTTATAAGAATGTGCTCTTAAAATTTAAAGTATAATCTTAAAGTATTTTAAATGATAAATATTAAAAATAGGTTTAAAATGTATTGTTTTTTTTATATTTAATTTTAAATAAATATTATAAATTAATGCAATAATTTTTATGCACATTTGAATATCTTTAAAATAAAAAATTAGTTCAATTTGATTATTCTATTATTATTTTGTAGAAAACTAATTTTTAATATTTTTATTTCTATATATTTATATTTATATCATAATAAAAAAATTTTATTAGAAAAAAAATTATAAATTTGTCAAAAAACTAAAATCAGTGGAATTTTATTCTTATATATTTTTCTTAGTTAGTGTGTTTATATATCCAAGTACTGATTTTTTTTTGAACTATTGCTTGTTTAAAATATGAAAAATATGTTTAATACAAAAAAAATATAAATAAATGAAAAGTATTAATAGTTAATTTTACAAACATTTATTTTAGTATTAATTATTTAATTATTTAATTATTTAATTATACATTATAAGCATAAAATTTATATATTTTAGGATATTTATTTTTATTTTAAAATTATAAGAAAAAAATATTTTGCTCAGTATTAAATTGGGTTGCATCAAAATGAGTTATGAAATGCCTTATTTCGGATGTTTATTACTAAGTAATATATTTTTTAAGTAATTAACTTGTATATTACATATGATAAGAATTGGTATTTTCGGTTTTGATTTTCTTTTTAAATTCAAATATTTTAGAAAAATGATTAATTTTATTGGTTCTATAAATAAGACTTTTTGTATGAAAAGTGAACATGTGTTATTTGTTAATCAGTAATAAAAATGATACTTTTAACATCATCTATACATTAAAATATCAATCCATTGAGCAATAAAACAATGCTTGTTTGTTATATTCTAAAATAGAATATATAAGTGTATAACTAATTTAAAGTATGATTTTATAAATATAAATTATGGATCAATTTGCAAAAATTTGTACCCTATGCGAAATAGAACACCAGCACAGTAAATAAAATTTCTAGTATCAATTTCATAGTAAGAATTATTTTTATTTGTAATTTCAGGTATGAGTTTTTCAAATACTTATTACACAGTGTACACGAAGATTCGAGTCTATCGCAAGAAAACGCAGACGATGGGCCGAGTTCAATTATACAGAATCAACGAAACATAAGCAGTGGCAGTACAGCTGCTAATACTTGCAACAATAGCTTTCAAGGGGCAGGCCTCTATTTTAATAAAAAACCCTCAGCACCCGTCCTATTCGAGGTGACGAGGAGTTAAGTCAATTAAATGATAATGTGCGAAAACGTGTATATAGTGATTGACTCGCGAGTGCTGTTCTTATGTTATTCAATAAATGAGCGAGAAAAACATTAGAGAGAAAGATACTGTTTTCGCATTTAATTTAAGAAAAATTACAGAGAGAAAGAGGCATAAAAGATGCGAAAAATCAAAAGAAAAAGGAATTGCATGGTATTCGAAAATGAAGTTTTCTTTAATACGTAATGTTCATGCTTGATCTTTCATCAATTTATTTGTTCTTGATTATAATATTGTTTCCTTAAGTTTTAAAAGTATTCTTTTAAAATTGTAAAGATATGTGCACAGAAAATTTTGTAAATAATTTGAGAACCAAGTAAGACGATTTCTGCAAAAATTCCGTATCCAAGTAGGCCTATTAAAATAGAAAAGTTAAATAAATTATCATTTTACTTTGTGAAATAAATAATAATAAAAATAATTCGAAATATTTATTATCAAATACATTTAAATTATATAGCAACTTTTCATAGCAAAGTTTTAAAGGATTTCTGAATGGTCTGAGAAAAGAATTCTTTATTTTTTATAACTAAATATAGAGTAAGAAATGAAACTGGCTTTAGAATTTCATTTGACCAATGAAGAATATAATAATTTGATTTAATTTAGAAGAAAAACATCTGTTCAAAAAATTATGTATAAAACAATATTTGATATTAAATTTTATTTGATGTAAATTGCTTTGTACATGCAAAGACTTGTAAAGTCAGTTACTAATACGTATGGTACAGAAGAAAAATAACAAAAATACTAAATTGTACAGATATAGAAATAATAAGAATAATTAGAAATATAAGTCGCTTATCTCGTAGTTATACACGATTCAAAAGGATTTTTGTTACTTCAATGATCAATGAAATTCCCATAAGTAATTAAAAGAATGTACATTTAAATTAGTTTAATTTAATTAACGAATTTTATACATACTTCATTAAAAAATATTTATGGTATATAAGAAAGTATTTTATAAATTGTAAAATAAACTGTTGAAACCATTCTATGAAAAAATATATTCTTAAAATAACTCTAAAGAATAACATTCTAATAATGGTTTAACGAGATTTAAGATTTCAAATTGATTTTGATATTCCAGAAGCATTTGCGTGATAATCACTCAATTTTGCACTTGTTATAACAAATTTTTTAAATTCATGTCTGATTTAATACAAAAAATTATATAAATGTTTGAAATAATTTCCATATTTATTACATACTCAAATACATGTTAGTGAACAAATAACGTATCCTTTAGGCTTAAATATTTAATACAGATATCAACAAAAATTATATAAAAAATATATATATATGATTTACAGTTTTTAGAAAGCTTTATATTCATTATTATCCAAATTTAATGAGATTTTTTTACATAAACAATTAAAAAAAAAAAGAAAAATGAATTATTTCATTCATCATCAGAGTGATCGATAAATCATAAAGTTAATAGTGTGATGCATGCTAGAATATTATTATTAATTTGAGAAAATACAAGCGCATATTGTAAAATTTTTGTTACAAAAAAAATTTATATATTGTGTTATTACCCTTTTAACCAAAATTTATTAAATTTAATCCAATTTTGTAAATATTCGATTATTTTGAAATTACATTTAAGCAAAACTTCTTAATTATATACATAAATAAAAACATTGATTTCGTTATTTCAATGTATTTTATTGTTTATATTAATTTATTTTACTTTATCAAATTAATAAATGAAAAGAATTATTATAGTTGTTAATAAATGTGAATATATTGTGTTAAGTAAAAAAATTAATTTTATGTTCAAAATAATCGAACTCAATTAATATTAAAGTTATTTACTATTCTACATCGACATTTTTTTACTAATAATATATATTTCACTATTTTCCACAGTATTGCTTCCTGTGGCTGTGATTACCGAGTCAAACACATATGATGTTGACTTTAAGAGGGAGTAATATCATGTGAAAACTCTTTTGTTCACGCCATAAATATAAATATTTTAAATATCTATTTTTCATTATCATTTTTGTTTACGGAATCATAAGAAATATAACTATTTTTGTTTTTAATTATTCATGTTTATATTAACTTTTGTGTTTGCAGAAAAAGTTTGAAAAAAAAATTATGCATCAAATCAAACTTTCTTGTATGAGGTCAGCATTTATACATTTGTAAACAATTTATTTGGTCTTATGCAAACAACTTGCACAAGATATTTTAAACAAAATTTTATTTAAGAATTTGTGATATAATCAATTGTTAATCGTACATTATTTTCATTTCTATACTTTACATGATTATACTTTAACCAAAACCAGATATATAGCAATGTTTTTAACTTGATTGTGAACAATTATGTATTTAAATTAATTCTACTATTTCTGTTCGGTTATAATACATCCTAAAAAGAAATCTTAAATAAAATTTTCAGGGTTTGCATAATAAATTAACAAATAAATATATATACTTATACCTTATTAATTTAAAAAATAAATGATTGTCAATATATAATACAAAATTTAAAAAAATGAAATTTATTCATTGTTTAATTTTTTAATCTTTTCTACATTTTTGAACGAATATTAACGAAAATTGTATACATGTATTTAATTATATAAAATGAATACAATTACAATTTTAAGAGTGTATGGCTATACGTAATTTATTTTATTTTAAGCATTTATTAAATTTGATTGTCAATGAGTGAGTTACTAATAAATCAAGAGAAAATTAAAAAATTAATACAAAATTTAATACGTATGTATATAAAGCTCTTAATTTTACTAAACTACTGTCTCATTATTATAATGTAGTACAATAATATTGAGCTGACAAGGAACATCATGCAACGTATAAAATGTAAGAATAATGTAAATAAAATATTCATACAAAATATACGAAATTGTAATTAATAAATTTAATTATTGATTATCAACCTTATTAAAAATTTTAATCTAACAAATGGTTATATTGAAACTGATCTCTTAATTTGGGTTTTAAATGTTTTCATTTTAGATAAAATTTTATTACTTATTATTTTATGAATCATCATACATATTTTAATAAAAAATGAATATTAATATAACTTATTTACCAACATCTAAATATTTACTATAATATTTAAAATGTTAAAAACATTGATAAATTTATTTGACAATATAAATTGTATCTCGTTTTAAAACAAGATGTTCTTAAAATTCGTACTTAATTTAATTAATATCTAAGATAAACAACGGTTTTATCAAAACAATCACTTTGAATAAATAAAACTAAAGAAATTAATTTTGTATAAGTAATAGTTTGTAAAAAATATTATATATAATTCCAATTCATATTTATAATAAAACATAGTCATATGAGTGAATAAATCAATGTTGATTTCATTTTAATTATATTTTATCTCCTTCAGTTATGTCATATGTTTCACATTGTGATTTCAACCAAGTTATATAAAATTCAATTTTTTTCATAAATAATGAAATGTTTGTTTTTGATATTTTTATTGATTTCAAGTCAATGTAAGACTGAAATTTGCTTTTAAATTCATGATTTATTGATTTTAATTGTAATTTAGGAACTTTTGTTTTGACTTTATATAATAACTGATGAAGATCTGATAACGCAGCAAGTACATAAAAACATTTATTTTTTTCTTCTGGACCATTTAAAATTAAATCACCTGCCTTTTTAGTTTCTAAAATAGTTTCTTGATCTCCAAATAGAACTTTATTCTGGAAATAAACGTAAAGATTATTTTATTAAGTTTTTTTTAATATTAATGTATTTAAAAAAAAATTAAAATTAAAATAATTTATTTACATTTGTTATTTTAAGTAGAACATTTTCAATGGCAGTAGAACTATCTTTAAATATTCTATTTATACGTATAGTATCACAAATTTGTAAAAAAATATAAACAGCATCCAAAGATGTAGAATGATGTTCACCATTAAAATGCAAAACACTAAATGCATAAGCATATATAGTATTAATAATATTAAATCTTATAAATGGTGATACCTTCTAAAACATTCAAATAGAAATTAGTATTTTTAAAAATTCATATAATTAAAAATCAATAACTATAATTAAATGACTAACAGATATTGATTTTAATGCTGAACAATTTAAAATTTGTGGACAATTATTTATGTAAGTTTGATCGTTATCTGAGTTATCTATTTCTTCTATAAGTTTTTTTGATACCGAATAAATCCACCATGGATTCCACAACGGTAATAATTTTGATGCTTCACCACATTCAATCAATGTTTCAAATTCTTGTTTTTCATTTACAGTTAAAGCAAACCATAATTCATTAGCATTATCCAGATTTATATTTTCCAAGCGTTTTTCTAAAGATGGTATCTATAATAAAAAAAATTATATTTTCCTTATAAAAATTTAAAGAATTATCAACATAAAAATTTTACATTATCATCATCAGAATCGAGTTCCATTATATCATTATTTTCATCTTGTAAAATATCTTTTAATACATCATCTTCTACTTCTTCAATATACATCTTTTGAAGTATATTTATTGTCTTTTGTCTTATTTTAGGATCAGACTGTTGTACCTTTAACTCTTCTTCTATACATTGTTTATAAAACATTTCTGAGCATTCTAAATGAGCTGTAGATTTATAACATTCTATGGAACAGTAACCTATACTACATTTTGGACAAACATAAATACTTTGATTTTTATGACATCTGTAATAAAATAAAGTAATTATAAAGAATTATTACAATTTATAATTTCAATATTATTAAATATATAATTAAGAGGTTATAATTCTGTATTTTGTGAAAAATTGCTATTAAAAAATATTAAAATTTACAATTTACAAAGTTGATAATCCATTAAAAATGGGATTGACTATTTCATTTTATTTAACTTTTATATAATTATAAATTAATTCATTTTTATATTTTTTGTCATTGCTATCATCTAATAATGTATTTACTTATCGACTAATGTCACCTTATGGACGTTATACGGATGTTGTATAGACGTGTATAGCCGCAAATTCTATTCCGATATATTCTATTGTCCGCAAAACTTAAATCTGTATTACTCAAGTTATCAAAATTATTAAAAAAATTGTATAAAATAATAACTATGAACCATTTAATTATAAACGTAAATCTGTTGTCAACAAAATTATACGTCTACTTATTTTATAAGTAACAATATTTTTACAAATTCGGAAAGTATTATAATATAAATACTTGATCTTGTTGGTAGTTCAGTAAATAGCGCCGTAAGTTCAAAGAAAGAGTATAATATAAGAAATACAGTCCTGTGCTTATAAAGATTATTTTCAAAATGTTAAATCTTGGTCTTTCTAATAGAAAACAAAATTTATGGGCTGCAAGACATGTTAAAATGAATTGTACTTAAACGTAGATGAATCAAACAATTTTATGTGCATTTAAATTACAATTGCTGTATCAATTGAATATTACAAATTCTTACATTAATTAAAGCGTGAATATTATAACTATTAAAAATATAATTTCATGAAGTAAATTTGAAACCAAACAATTGAATAACGTGAATAATTATGTACATTCAAAAATATTAAATTAGGTACTTTTCCTATTATATTTTAATTATTTAAAAAATTTAAAAGTTATACAATGTTAAAGATAAAAGGCAATGTTTGTGATACTCTTTGTCAACAATTTCATAAAGAAGCTGTGAGAAAAGAAGAAAGGTTAAAATCAATGTGGTTTATAAAAAATCGACAGCTTCTTTATGACAATTTGGAAAAACAGACATTTTCTAAGAAAGATAAAATCTTGCTACAAAAGACGAAAACTGATATTAAAATTTCTACACAAGATACAGAAAAGCTCGTACAAATTGTATGTAAAATCATATACAATGAAGTTGAATTATTTATTAAAAGCAACGTATGTTAATTTAGGTTAATAAACCAATTTTATCATGGAGACCTGCGGAAAAAGATGTAAATTATGCTTTAATGAAATCCATTAAACCATCAGTAAAAAATATCCTCTACACTCCAAAAGATGCTAGTTTCATTTCTAAAAAGAAATATTTCCAAGAACGGTTTGTAATTTATTTTACAAAAAATAATGATATATTACAAACTATTATTTAAAGAGTATATTTTTCATCATTTAAATCTAATTATGGATCACTGTTAAAAAAGAAATTTAATGTTAAAAGAGAAGGCATTAAGCAATTTAAAATTTTATTTTTAGTCAAATTATGTATAAATGTAATTTTTATCAAATTATAATTTACATAAAAATTTTTTTATGAATACTATTTATAATGGTGATAATAACGATAGAGATTACATACTTACAGCTTGAAGGAAAAACCAGAGGATAAATTTTATTATCCATACTGTTCAAGTTGGGTTTACGGATGGCGGTTAAAAGATTATCTACTAAGCGTTACGTCGAAGTATGGAGTCAGATCTGTTATACAATCATCATTTTATCGTCGAAATGCTTCAAGCATTCAACGAGATCCCGATTGGTATCGAATGTGTCAAATCGGCGATCCAAAGAATTTTAATGATTTATTAACTTATTAACTTAATAAAGCACATTATTGAAATTGAAAACTGTGTTTTATGATACAGCTTATTGTCACTCTACTAGATGTTTGTTTTTATTTTTAAGATAATACTGAATACACAAATATTAAAGTTGAAAATTGTTAATTATTAAGAAAATAATTTATTTTAAAAAGTTCTTTAAAAACTTTATGATAATACTGAATAATTGTTTTTTATTTAAAGTTGTATAGTGAAAAATGTAATTAAATTCGTTTACATCTTCTTATACATTTTCAAGCATACTTAACGAGTGTCCTTGTTCTTGTACATTTTTTATCGATCTTCGTAGTATTAAACCGTGTTAAAAAAAGTACATTTAAAATAAATTATGATCTGATATCACGTAAGCTTTAATTATTTATTGTGTAAACAGGTACAACTAAATTATCCACCAATACCTAATTTGTATTCATTTACGTATTTGTTACAATAAAATTTGTATTAAATTATTTAAATATTTTTACTAAATTCGAAAAATTTTTTAATTTTATGAATTGTTTATATAATATAGGTATTATATGCAATATATTCACGTACTTTATTAATATAATAAAAGCCATATATACATATATATATTGTCAATAGTTTCAGCTGTGAGAAAAATGAGAAGTCAAATTTTTATATAATTATCATGTTTATTCGTGAATAATGTTATAAAAATTGAAAATAAGAAACTTTATTAAGAAACTTTATTTAACTAGAATAATATTTAAATAGAATAGACTTAAATAAGAAACTTTATTTAAATCGAATAATTAATTCAATTAATTTTTTTCTTCTAACCAAATTTATTAAAATAAACACTAAATAAAAATTATAAATTTGTAATACACCTTAATGAAAGTAATTTTACAGTTACAAACATTAAATATAATTACGTGCTTTATTAAGCTAATTTAAAAATAAACCTGATTAGATTTCTATCTAATCTTATACATAAATTTTATATACTTATAAAAGAATCCATTGATTCTTAAGCTTTACTTAATTATAAAAAGAAACAACTGACTTTATAAACTTTTATATTTCTACTTTTATATAAAATTTTGCATTTATACATGCATTTAAAATAAAGGTGTAATTCTTCAGAAGAATTGAATATAATTCTAATCCACATAGCAATTATTAAAAATAAATAAATGGGCTTAAAAACTTTACTACAATTTTAATTTAATTAATTAAGGAACTTAATTTAACTATAGTTAAATAACATACAGCATACTTTTATTTCATTTGCCTTATTAACATATTTTCTGTATATTTAATTTATTTTGAAGCTATTATTTAGTCTTACACGTTTAATTAATTAATTTTTTCTTTGTTCTTGTGTTGCAGCCTTCATTAATTCATATAACTGGTAAATTTGTTCGTCTCTGAGATTTGCAAAATCTTCTTTTTTAAGTGATTTTCCTAATAATGATGTTTTGGTATTACACGAACCATGTATATTAAGTTGCTGTGACAAATTTAGTGCATAATCCTATTATATAAATACATACTTAATTAAATATATAGACATGAAATAATATAAGTTGCTAGTTAATAATAACAAATAATTTATACTCATGTAAAATATATGAATATATAATAATTAACAAACTTTATTCAGTAGTAAAGATATTACAATAAAATAAATTGCTAATTTTCAATAAATAATGAAATCCATAAGCAATTATTAGATATTATTCAGATTCAAACATTAATGAAAATTTAAAGTTTATCAAAAATTTCTCACCATCCATTCTTTTATAAATACATCAGCTTCTAAAGAATTACAGTTTTTGTGTCTTCTAAATTCACTCTTAACATAAACATCGCCTAATTCTTTAATATCTTTCGGTAAACTACGATGTAACCTCAAAATCATCTTGTACAATCTGCCGACTGTTTGTAAATGTGTCCATGTAGTGGGCATAATTTATCTGTTTTATTAAATATAAATACATTTACTAACACAAATTGAATTTCCTTTAATTTTTTGTAAAAGCGCAGTTCAATATAAATTTTAGGAGGACATAGTCATATCTTTTATAAATGATAATATATATACAATTATTATGTTACGAAGAAATGATTAGACATCGTCTGTTACGTAGAACAAAACTTTATGAGTAGTTTGAGAATTGTAACAATTTGATATAAGTATATTATTTTTATTGAAACACTATATGTAAAAAAATATTCATACCAGGTACAAGAAATGTAAATAAGAAGTATATTGAAATATAAAAAGTAATAATTTTAAATAAATACGCTTTCATATTAATTATAAAAACTTGTTAGTTTAATCAAAATTATTACGGTTTTTTAATTTATTTGTATGTACGAAATTAATTATAATACCAAAAAATAAGTTTACATAAATCAAATCTTTACATACAGTTGTGAATTAATAAACATTTAACTTATTATAAAATAAGCGTTAAAAACAAATCTTTAAAGTTAATTGTTTTATTTTAAAGCTTATTTTAAATTATTTTATTTCACTTCAAAGAGAAATTTCTAGGATATTTTAAATATAAATATTGAATAATTAAATGCTTTAATATGTGCAATCCTTACCTTGTGCAATCCTTATTTTTTATAATCCTAATATAAAGTATACTAAATATAAGAAGTAAACTTCATTTAGTTGATTGAAAGTTGTTAAAATCCCATCGTGAAGTGGTATTGAAATTTGATTTAAATGGCATTTGTTAACGTGCGTGCACACAAGTGTAGTTTATAATTCATATATCGATTTATTATAATGTAAAAAATTATCTATGCTTAATTATATTGAACAAAATTTAATGTTTTATGAGTGATAACATTGATGTAAACCTCATTGTATTTAACTACCGTAACGAATAAAATTTGTACATGAAATGTCATTTTGTAAGCAGTGGCGAATTATTTAAATCTACAGTAAACTATTTTTAGCACAATTTGAAAAGCACTGTGCACACATTTATAATGGTGTGTACAAATAATTACATCGATGTATTTAAAGAAGTTTTGATTTAAATACGATCGTTACGGATACAAGTATGTCGATGATTAATTTTTCTAAATGACTTAAAGATTAAATGTTAAGGATATTAAATAAGGATATTAAATAAAATATAACTATTTTAATTATTAATATTTTTACTAATTAATATTAGGTTTATACTGTAATTGTAAATATTCAAAAATTACACTGAAGTATTGAAAAAATACAATTTTTTTCTCAATGTCTCTAGTTTTAAAAATTTATAAAAAATAAATTTATATAAGTTCTTTATAATTAATCAATATATTATTATTCCAGAATTAATAAAAAATATTTTCTTAATTATGTTTCATTAATACTTGGAAAATTAATAAAGTGTATTAATGTTTAATATTAAGAAAACATATTAGCGTTTTCATATATTTACGAATACTCTATATCGCTGGAAAAAGTTGTTTAATTAGTCTTTCAAAATATTTACAAAATAAAACCTATAACAAAGCCATAATAAAATTTTATTACTGTATAAAAATATTTTATTATAGTTTCAAATAATCAATATAATCACCTTTATTTTTTAATAATTTGGTAGGCATTGTATTCAATTATTTAATAAAGAGAATATATTTATATACTTTTAAATGAAAATCTTTAGAAAAATGAAAATTTCAGTAAAATCAACATTTTTCTGAAGTTGAAATTTTGTATTTCATATATATTAAAGAGAAAACAAGAATAAAATCGTAATACTTAATAATGTTATGTGTATTTTGTTAGAGAAACTCGTGGTATTCAAGGAAATAAATTTTTAAAAATGACAAAAAAACATTTTTTTCGTAACATATTTTTAAATTTAACATTTAAAGAAATTTTGCAAAAAAATTCATCATAATCGTTAAGATTTTTCACTAAAGAACGTACTAATAGATTTAATATAATATATTAAGCTTTCATTTCATAAATATTAATGATTTATTTTAACAGATATTGATATAATTAAAATTAATTAATTTGAGCAAAATTAAAAGTTATCTACTAATTTTGTTGTATACTAAATGGTTTTATTACCGAATATTTTTTCTTCAAATCAAAATCTTAGAATCCTTGTAAACATTAAAATTTTTATTTAATTTCCTTGTTAGAAAGAGAGAGGTGGGCAAAGAGAGAGAGAGGGGGAAAGTCTTTAAAATATATGAAATTAATTCCACAAAATATGAAAACATTTATTTACTGTTTCAATGCACTATAAATGTACGCATTTTTATGTCATCTTCGGTAAAATATGCTCGATTTGACACCTTTTAAACTGGTGCAAGTGATCACCTATTTATTATTGGTTAGATCTTTTCAAGGTATCCTTTAATTATTGATTTTCCTTTACATTTTGGCCTAGCAAGTGTAACTAACGGTTTTCACCTGGTATAATATACCTGTTCGCCAATTTAAAGTAAACAAATTATTGCTTTGAAATTGTATACCTTAGTCACAGCAAACTTTTGCTCCAAACCGCTTACTCTAATTCTCTCTTTGCACTTTCTATTACACATGTGCCAATTTATACAAAATTTATTTATATGCATTTATTAATATAAAATGCATTCATACTTAATACTGATTGTTTTAATGGATGTACTGATAAATGTCAGTAGCAGTTGCTTAACGCAAACAGGATCGTATGGACGATGCATGAACATTAAAAAGTGCCAACCAGTAATAAATCTTATGAAAATTCGCCCATCATTAAAAGTTTATAATCAGTTGCGGAATGTGCATTGTGGTTTTGAAGGTATAGTTATTCTAATGATTCGTTTTATGTACGTAGTCATATAATTTTTAAAATAATATTTTAAATGTTCTTATTTTATTTTTATTAACAAAAAAAAATTAAAATAGAATCATTAACAATTATTTAAAACTTATGTGACATCTAAATTTGATTAAATTTTATAAAAATAATTTAATGATAATTTCTAAGTATTTATAGAGTCCATTTGAAAATTTTTTAAATACATTCCAATCGCGCTTTAACACCAATTTTAATAATTAATTTTCTACAAACGTTTACTTATGTACGTGGCTATGAAAATAATTACTAGATTTTTTAATTCTTCAAGATAATCATATATTCGCATGATACGGGACTTTAAGATTATTTATTACCTTATTCATATTTCTGAATAAATTTAAATCGATTCATACTGTTATAATAATTACGCTCTAGAATTCTGAAGGCTTAAGGAGTGTTATTCTATAAATACTAAAAAAGATGTTACAAAATGTAGCAAATAATAATTATAAATATCGATGATATGAACATTTTCTTACGATACTTCTTGTATTTATTCAGTTATTATTTGTCATTATGTTATCATTTTATTTTATTTAAATTAAAAAAAATTTCTTTTATTTACTTAAAAAGAAATTAAAATAGGAAAAGAATTAAAGAAAGAGATTAAATTTGATTTAATACAAATTCTAGTACACTTTTTAACTAAGCATTTTAATTATTTCGTAAATATAATAGTCACTAAAATAAATCACGCACCTTATTGATTAATTTCAAAACTTTGTTTAACTAATTAAATTTGTTTTTCAATCGCCTAATTTAAAATTGATTTAATAATTATTAAATTCCCATATTACATAGTGTTACTTCATGGTTTTATTTACAATCCTATATAATATATACCAAATTTAAAAATTTAATGAATTTAGTACAAGCCTTTACAATAAATATACAAAATTTGTAAGCCTTTATAATAAATATACAAAATTAAAAAATATAATGGATTAAAAAATATTATTAATTAATCTCTTTTAATAATAATTGTCCAAATATAAAACACAATAGAAAATCGCCATGTTTCAAATCATAAATTTTAAATACACTTTTTAAAGGTACTATTATATTCTAAATTGAAGAACAAAAATATATATTCAAGTTTAATTATTATTCATTATGATGTTGATTGTCAAATGGATAAGAAACTAAAAATTTTTGGATCGATCGTAGAGTTCACTCTAAATATATTTAAATTTTGAATAGCATTAAGTTAGCATTAAATTTCACTCATCGATTAACGCGAGGCGAGCTTTCTTTTCATTTATCACTAGGTAATGATCCAAAGGTGTGCTGCAACGAGTCACTTATAATGCCTCCAGAGCTGCCAAAAACTACGAAATCCCCAGAACTCAACAACTTGAAACTCAAGCTACTGGATCATAAGAAATGCGGGCCTATTGCTGTTGACCCCAAGATCTACGGTGGCTCCTCCACTAGAATTTTTGAGTTTCCTTGGATGGCTCTACTCGCTTACGAGGACAATAAAAACAATTTTCAATTTAACTTTCGTTGTGGGGGAACAATTATTAACAAAAATTATATCATGACGGCTGCACACTGCGTCACCAATTTACCCGAGAGTAATAATATATTTTGTCGATAAGCGTCTTTGTAAACTTTCTCATTTTTATTTAATTGGGTAAATTTTGAATGCATTATTTTTTTTAATTTCCATTATAATTCTTTCTTGTTCTATTTTATTTTTTTATATTTTTCCTAAATATGATTTTTTTTAACTATTAAATTATTATCTCTTCTCTCGCTCTATGCATATGTATATTATATTTATAAATACATTCTTCGCATCAAAATTAATTTATTGATTAGAATAACAATTAATTAGAATATGTTACAAAAAAAAATGTTTGTTCTTACGGTATTTATTTATTTTTAATTTTTTTTCTATTATTTTAATTAAACAAATAATAAATTGTTACAGATTTGAACTTCGTTGGCATAAGAGTAGGAGAACACAATCTTGCAAAGGAACAGGATTGTGAATTTTATGATAATGGCGCCGTATATATCTGTGCTGAAAAGTACCAAGATTTTCAAATAGAAAAGATTTACCCACACCCGGAGTATTCGCCAATGACATTAAGAAATGATATTGCCCTCGTTAGGTAACCAAAATGACAACTTGTTAATTTAAGAATCTAGTAATAGAACGGTATCTATTTATCTGATCTTGTTTATTTCCGGGAAAAATGAAATTACTTTATGTCAGAATTTGATTTAGTATTTACAAAATAATTAATTATAGTAGTCTATACAAAGTATTACATTTTTTAAAATCAAAAATCTTTTTTGCAATTTGCCTTATTCTAATCTGCTCCCGCATTTTACCAACGTAATTGTACATATATTGACGAAACACGCAACTTAAAGACGAAAGTTTATGAGTTAAGACAAGCTTTGATTTTTCATGTTTAGAATAAAAGGTAGAATGAATTTCAACTCGTCGAGTGTTCGCCCGATCTGCCTACCCTTGGATGCGGGCTCGAGGTCAATGGGCAAAACAGCCCTTATCACCGGCTGGGGTTCAACCGAGGACGGATACAGCACAAGCGAGATCCTTCTGCAGGTGCAGCTGCCGATCCTTCCAAGTACAGTGTGTAGACGCACGTATCGCGACCAGCCCTTCGTCAAACTCTGGCACAAGCAGATTTGTGCTGGTGGCATCAAAGCCAAAGATTCCTGCACCGGAGACAGCGGTGGACCTCTTCAGTCGATCTCGATGTATAGGGGTGAGGCCAGAGTCGTTCAACAGGGTGTCGTCAGCTTCGGCAGGAAAAATTGCGCTGTGAAAGGATCGCCTGGTGTCTATACGAATGTTGCACACTACGTAGACTGGATACTCAACACGGTCGAGTAACTTTTATTGTAAACAAAGAAAACTGCATTAAAGATTATATTGATTGTAACATTTATTTCACTATACTCATTACCAGCATTCGTTTTCTGTTCCTATTTAATATAATAATAATCTAATTTAATATAATAATAAATAATAATTCTGTTTCTAATTTAATATGCAATTTTCGCTACAGTCACGTAAAAGTGTCGGTAGACACGAGAGTATTAAGAATTCACGTGGTGCAAAGAAGACTCTGTTAACAATTGCTACATAGCTACCTTCCCTGACAAAATCGAAAAATGTAGTATTGAATGCCAATAAATATGATATTTATTAATATTGATGCCACCAATTTTCCATCCAACAGTGATATGTATAAATTCCTATATTCGTGTAACCATGTATAAATGTATACGCGCACGTTCAACAATAATAATTTAATTATATTTAATTATATACTAATTATAATGGATAATGCTGAAATTGTTACATTGCATGCTCTACCTGATTTCGACACTGATTTAACAATTTAGGTAAATGACAGACGAATCTGCTATCGTACAGAGAATATAGTATTACCAAAAGTCCTATAAGAACTGTAATGGAGTATTTAAATTTCATAATGAGCACAATCGTTCAATTATCAAACTTTATTCATAAAATAATACATAAGTTATAGAAAAAATTTCTTGTAAACCATATTTTTTTTTAAAATTATTAATTCAAAATTTAACTCATTTGACTACTATCATTATAATATAGCTCCAATTGTATCTGCGTAAAATTCACTGTAGAAAAAATAAAAGAATGTGTTATTAATCTAAATAATAGAATTTTTCAATATTTATTCAATGTCAAAAATTAATCTAATTCAAATATAAAATATTAATTTTGTTTCTACTTTGATAATGTAAATAATAAATTTTAATTTATTCTGTTAACCTCATGTTCATAAATTTATTATTATTCATAATATTTATTATTATATATTCACAACTAAAGTTAAAATGCACTTATTTGAGAAACAAGCATATCATTTTTATAGAATAGTAATAGTATTATAGTATATATAGAATAGTAATAGTAGTATAGTATAGTAATAGTAGTTTATAAATTTATTTGATTGTCTAATTAAAAAAAATTAATGCTTATTTTTAAATATTTGTATTAAAATGCAAAATTATGTATTTGTTTTAATGTTTTATCGTATATGTTGTTACAGTTTTCTTTAGTTTAAACAAAAAAATTATTATAATAATAATGTGATCTATCAATTATTGATTTGCGTTATATAAAGATAAATATGTGTTTTGAGTAAATTTGCATACAAAAGTAAAAGATAAGATTGTAATGAATGAAAGATCATAAGTTGTAAAAAATAATTAGTAGACCGTTAAAATAGTCTTAGAGCCAATATTGCTTAAAATCTAAAAACATAATCCTTAAGTCTTTTTTCTTTCAATACATTTAAATTAGTTTCTGATATATTTTAAATTCATAAGCTATATAAAATATTTTTAAAATATTAAAAGATGCTTAAAACTCCAATATCTAAATTAAACATATTTATTATTAGAACTTTTATAACTGAAAGGTGTATTAAATTTATTTCTAATTACTTATTTAATTATTAATTTCTTTTTCTGATTATTTTTATTTTTTCATAATTTTATTTAAAATATTAATAAGACTATGAATCCATTATTCAGTTTATTACTGGTAAATAAAATTATCATACATTACCTGAAATAAAACTAAAATATATCGAAATAGCTTATATAATAATATATTTTATTATTATATTACTACTATATAATTAATCAAATTAAAAGAAAACATAATTTTACTGAAATTATTAAATGAACTTTTAAAATATAATTTTGTAATTTAAAAATTTTAAAACATTAACACATGTTATATATGAAATAGTGACACAAAATAAAAAATGTATCAAAATTTACAATTTTGGATAACAATACAAGATTTAAATTTATGTAAGATGTATCTATAATAACAATTTATTTAAAATAATGATTATAAAATTATTTATTATATTACTAAAAACTTAGTTTAAATATAAGCAACAAAAATTAACAATGATTAATTTGAATTTAATGAAATTGCATTATTTTGCATTGACGATACTTGAAATTGAAATATATTCATGGTATAGAATTATTAATATCAATGAATTTTGAAATAAAATTTAATGATAAATATTAAAAAGCAGACAATCATTAAATAAAATAAAAATCGCTTATATAAAGTGAATGAATGTTGTTTACTCATTTTTTTGCCTTTCTACTTGAAGGCTTGATATTTTCTCTTTAAATATATAAAATTGCCTTTCAAATAACAAGATATTTATTACAAAGCCTTTGGACTACGTGGATTTGTTCAAACAATTATACGCATGCAGATTAATAAAAGAGTTATGAATTTATCTTATTTATTACATACATCATATGACAATATCATTTGAGTTTTAAATTTATGTAATATACGTATGTACTCTTATTATACGCAGACAATTATAATTATGAATAAGTAAACATAGTATATTTTTATTATTTAACATAAAATATATCTATTTTATAATGGAATTTTTTTTTTTAAAAAAACATTTCAATATTAAAATCTTATACATTTAGTACATATTTTTTGTACGTTTTAGTAGATTGACCTAATAAACAACGTTTTAACCAAAATATAAATACTTTATTATATAAAAAATATAAAATTAGATCTAAAAGATAAACATTATATTAAAGTATGCCTTGTTTTATAAATCTTTCTTATATTATGTAAGCATATTAGTACTTAAAAATATTTAAATTTTTATAACTTTTAAAATATATAAGTTGGAAGAATTAAAATTTATCAACGATTAGAATATATTAGTATATTAAATTTCTTAAATAAGATAATGGAATATTAATTAAGATTTACTTGTTGTTCGTATCAATAAAACTTAGTCTTATTTTATATTAAAGAAAATAGAAAATAATGTTTATTAAAAGTGGTTAAAATAACATTTCAAATTATTATTTTCTTGTTTCTATTTTGGGGAGTAAAATTAAATATTCTATAAATTGAATTTTTTATTGAAATTATATTTATTTTATTTTTTTTTTATATTTTTTTATTTTATTTTTTTTATTGTATTTACCATATAATTGATAAAGAACTTTTTCAATATATTTGTGAAATATTATTTTATATTTATATACATTTTGCAACACTTATCATGAAATTGTACTACCGACTTCCAAATTATTACTTCGGAAGAAAATTGCTAAGTGTCATTGGATCCTGAACAAGTTTCAACTCTTACATGTATACATTATCAAATGAAGGTATGTCCACTTAAAAATTATTAATTATCTTAAAAATATACAAATGTCAGATTCTTAAATATGAAATAATCAAAATATATTTATAAGTAAATACAATAAAAATACGTATTTTATTAATATTATATTTTTTTTAAATATTGTTGATGTATTTTGCGTAAAATATTTTCTTACATGTCTATTTAAAAAGCTATGCAATTCTCAGAAACTTTGTATGCAAACAAATTTTAGAATTTACATTTCCTTATAAAAATTTCTTGTCAAGTTACTGTTTCTGGGACGGGCTAAGACAATATGTGTACAATGAGTGCCTTAGAGTATTGATAATAATTTTGATTGGCTATTAAGTAATTCTTTTACATACAACGTATTTTTAAATGCACATAGTAAAGTAAAATATCTTTTGTGAAATAATAGCGCCATCTGAATAGTAAAAAATTGATACTATAAAGTTTTTGCACTTAATTATCCTCCGGAGTTCTAGCGTTTTGTATTTCCTATAAATATAATAAAACCATTTACAGATATTATATAAATATATTTTAAAGATTTTATTTATTTTATATGTACATATAAATTAGATTCTAAATATCATAAATTTTATTTCAAATCTACAGTTATATCTACGAACATCTAATATAATAAAAAATTAAAATAAAAGTGAAATAATTAATTAAAGAAAAAATATGAAACTTTATAAATCATAAAAAATTGAATATAATTACTTGACATAAAAATATGCGTGAAAAATCTATTTTTTGTTACTATTATTACTATAATCTATTTTTAATTATTTATTATTTATAAATCAATTAAATTAAAAACAATCTTACTCTATTCCGACGTTCTCCAAATTTAGACCAGAAAGTAACTTTGCTAGTCGACTTTTGACCAGTTTGTTTGTTAAACACTGAACATGTAGAAAATGGTGGCGAATATAAATGTAAAGAAACCGCCGGATTAACGGTACTTAAATTTTCTACTCGATGTAATCCAATTGAATCTAATTGTAAAAAAAAACAAATAGTTAAACTCTTATAAATTGATCGTAAGTTAAGAAAATACATAATTAATAATTTCAAACTATTTAAATTAGTCAACTTAATTTAAAAATAAGTGAAAAAATAAAATTATTAAAATGTATGAACATTTTTAATTACCTAATTAGTTTATCATCTTATTAAAAATAAAAATATAATTATTTGTCATCATATCATATATAATAGCATATACTAATATTGTTTAAAATTTAAAAAGTAGACTTAATACTTGTAATTGTTAAGACTCTTACCATTTATATATGTAACATCATTATTTTTATAAATACACCTATTGATTTCTTCCAATTCTTCTTGGCATTCATTTCCTTGTTTACTCAAATACTTCTTTGGCCATTTATATTTTGTCTAAAAATTAAAAAATTCAAATAAAAAGAATATTTTAATTATTATAGATATGTTAATCGAAGTTAGTAACTGATATTATTTTAATGTCAAATTTGTGTAATAATATAAATCTTTAATTATTATTTATGTATATCTTTTTTCATAAAAATGACAAGTCGACTAATGTAATTCATACAAATTAAAAATACAATTATAAATAAGATGTTCAATATTATTATTGAATATTAGATTATATATATACAACTAGCAATTATTTAATATATTCAATATATTTAGTATAGAATATCGTAATTAACAATTATCACTTCAAGTTAAGAAAGACATTTACTTATTAAATAGATAGCTCCGATGAAAAATGTAATGTTATTAGAAGTTATAGACATGATGCTGTCATCTCTTCTTTCTTATTAAATGTGAAAACAACTCAATACATCAACTTTTCTACGTATTTGGATATAAATACTATGGATGATAATGTCAGACGGTACATGTTATTTTTTTGTATTATAAAAGTGTAAAACTAAAGTTGATAAAATAGATATGGCCATGTGAATAACCGATTTATTTTCAATTGGTAATCGACAATCATTAAATATCGACATAATAATATTTTGCTCGATAATATTTGAATATTTGTTTTGAAAATTTTGTTTAAAAGTGCTTGCTAGTGCTCGTTCAATACTACGAGTAATTTACGGCATTAGATTTAAAATTGAAGTTTTACCATTCTAATAGTAAGTGTTAATTTATAAATGTTCTATACAAGATTATAAATTAAGATTTATTAGTTATTAACGTTGAATGGATAGAAAAAACAAGGGCGGAAGACATATCGTAAATGAGGCTTTAGTGATATTTCTCAAAATTTCGAGAGCTCGTCTAATAATGAAGCTGAGATTTTAATTCGTCATGAATGTTAAGATTTTAATCAGCGGCACTTATGTAGCGAGTCATAAAACATCGATATGTCATGGAAAACCGTTGGGAGGTGCCAAAGCTGTGAATCAGTGGTGAATCACTGCTGGCAAGGACAGCGGGACGTTTTGGGAGACTTGAGCCATAACCTCGCATAGTTCGCCCTGGAGGATCTTCATGATGCAGTGGGCGTCTGCGTGGTCGTGAATTGCCGAGCCATGGCCCTCGCCCCAGCACAACACGATCAGGTTGAACTTGCCGTTGCCTTCGTCTACTAGGTTACGCGTGTACCTGAAACAGACGCAACGCTTAAGTTATCCCTTTATTTATCATCAATTGTCTAAGCGTCGCGATCTTATCAATAGGAGAACTCAGAGAGAAGGCGCACCTGTGTCATGTTACTCGATGAGGCAGCTTAAAATTCAGTTTGAATCTCAAAACGTCGTATTTCAAGACGTGCAATGCAATTTTTAAGCGAAAAATCATCGCCATAGATACAGTGAGGCGACCACCCCACTTCAAGTTCATTCAAATACGAATCCATTCTCGTATATTAATATATAAAATTATCAATAAATAGATTGAAGGAAATTTTTTAATGCAGCATTATCAAAGTGTTTATATGGTCTCTGCATCGTCGAAATTCTAGTTGAAACGCTGGACTGGTTGCATAATTAAATGGCCTAATTTATTTAATTACATTAAATAATAATTTATAAAGTACTAGACCGATGTTTTTATTTTCAAATTTCAAATTTTGTATGCACACCTGCGCAAGTAAAGTGGATTATTATAAATAGTCTGTGCAACTAATTTTTATGACATGACAATATTTATAATGAAAAACAATATGTATTTTTGAATGTTATCATATTCGGGTAAAGAATAGTCAATAGTACGGACGCAATTTACTGAAATGTGGAAATGAAAGGGACTCGGAAAAATGGATGCACACTGTCGTACATTGAAAATGATTAATTTATCATATTTATTTGTAAATTAAAAAAATTTTACGACGATTTAGTATATTGCAAAAAAATATATAAGCCAAATACTATAGAAGCCACAGAAGCATACAGTAATACGCTTCTTATTATCATAAAAGTACTTGAAAGAGAAATTTGTTTTCAACCAAGCATGCACAT
Source organism: Ceratosolen corneri (assembly GCA_030522565.1). Lineage (NCBI taxonomy): Eukaryota > Metazoa > Arthropoda > Insecta > Hymenoptera > Agaonidae > Ceratosolen > Ceratosolen corneri. The sequence continues at coordinate 78,097 of JAPYYT010000404.1, forward strand.
AAAAATTTGTTTAATTATCTATGTCAATATACTTTATATTTTTTAATATTATTCGGTACAAACTGAATTAATATTTATTTCAATCCATATCAGTTACAATTTCATTATTTAAAGAAAACCATTTATATTGAGATATAAACTGGCGTTAATTTTTTATTAGATTATATATTTTTGTATCGACATATAATTAGTATTTTAAAATTTAGACAACAATTATTGTATACAAATATAACAGTATGTAGTTTTTATTATAGTTATAAAGTATCGATGTATATCTAGTTTAATATCGATAATACTTTAAAAGGTTCGATGTAATTTTTTAAAGTAAAAATAAATCTATTAATTTACATGGAACATAAATTTTATGTTGAGATTTTACTTATAGTTAGCATATTAATATAATATTAATAATAAAATAATATTTGACAATAAAGTATAAATATATAATTCAACTGTTAAATATTGTCTTAATTAGATTTATGAATAAAATAAAAGTTAAGTATTGTTTAAACTTTTTAATAATTATCTAATTATTTTTATACTATTAATTGAAGACCTTTACTTGAGCATTAATATATTTAAAGGATTAAAACGTGTTATCGATCAACTTATACATAAATTTTATAATATAAGAAATGAAAATGCGCACAGATTCAATACTTTTATTTTAATATATTTTATAAAAAAAAGTATTTTGATCAAAATTATTCAAATAAAAAATATGTTTTTTATAAAAATACAATTTTTTATTATTGTATATTCTTACAATAAATGAATAATTATTTTTGAAATTTTTATTGTATATGTCAAAATACGAAAATTCGATTATGACGTTTATAAAATTTATTTGATTAAATGTATAATCAATATATTTAATCATCTAATTTAAAGACATGGCAGCCAAGTAAAAAACAAATTTCAAAACATTAGCTCATAACTTGACGTTAAAATAATGATTAATGGCAAGATAACCCGTATGAACTTGATCGGTTCCCATTTAAAATGTTTAAGAAATTTCAATGTGTATTCAAATGCACTGATAATAAAGAATACAATTTTATTTTCGTTATAAAATCTAGTGTAGCCATAAAAATAATAAAGAATATTATATTTCAGAAATTATGCTTTTCTAACATATTAAAAGCTACTGAAATATTTATCACAATTATGAAAAGCTTATAAATGGATTACTTTAATTACTTCATGAAGGTTTGTATGTGTCATTTCATTATTAGCAGTGATCATGAACATATGAGCAGGTGATAAAATGCTGCTGTTAAATATTTCTAGAATTAATTGATTCTAGAAATAAGTGATTATTATGTTCAAAAGCAAAATTTTTCTTCAAAATAATTATAATACTTTTAAAAATTATTTAAAATAAGTTATAAAATTTAAATAATTAAAATAATTGTGAAATTTGTTAGTATTATAAAATGTTTATATACTTACAAAGATCTCTATAAAGTAGCAATAACAAACTGGTTAAACATTTTATACATGATTTAGACAATAATTTTTAATAAGTTTTTGGTAAATTTTCATTATTTTGTATCATAAATCTAAATATGAAATGTAAATTTGTATCCCATGATTTTATGGTTTATTAAGATTTTATATTTAGGGATTATTACCAATTAAATAAAATTGCATATAATAATAGTTGATCATTAGTGATATATATTAATATAAATGGGTAAAAATAGTTGATCCATATCGATAGGTATAACGGAGAGTTTATTAAAGATATGTGTAATGAAAAAACTATTTCATTCAAGAAAATTCACCATATGTATAATTTATTAATAAGCAATATAATAGCTTAAATAAAAAAATCATATATATATATATAATTTTTAAAATAATACTAAAGAGCTAATGTAGTAAACTAATTTATTTAAGAGAATCATTGATGAATATAAAAACAAATAATACTAGTTATCTTCGGTCAGGAGATTTCAAATTTTTATTAACTTAGCTATCGCGTTTTTATTACGAAAAAACTTAAAAGTTTTTTTTATATTCTCACATATATAGAAGTGCATTCTATTTTAAGATCGCAAATCTGCTAAATCACTTTCGCTTCGGAGCTATAAATTCTTAACAATTCAAACTTCTTTAAATCTTTTAAGAAACTAATCACTGTGATAGAGTAATACGTTTATCTAACGAAAATTCTAGCTTTCATACTACTCATACATCTACTTCACTTCTTATACGCATTAAATAATTGACTTTAAAGATTTGTATTGTTTCAAATAACGAGCCGTGTCATATGTCATCGACAATATGCATGTAAGTTGGCGAATGTAAAGCGAGGGGTTGGACACAAAACATTTCCCAGCAGTAAAGTACTAAGACAAAGTGTAAATAAAGGACTGGGATTTAGTACAGAGACATCGAGTGAGTTTACATTAAGCAAAGTATGTACTTACCTATATCGGTCGAACTTGGCAAACTTCCTCCACTCCTGGGGGTTGCTCCTGTAAGCGGCCATAAGGTCCTGCACGTGATCGATGTCGACGTCGTTGCTGGCAAAGGCCTCGTACAGCTGACTGATGAGTTCCTTAAGGCTTATGCTTTTGGGTACGTCATTCCCGTGGAAGTGCTCCTGCAGCATCGTCCTCGACCAACTCGTATCGCGTCCACGCTGATCTCGTGCGGTCCGCGTAGTGAGGCGCGATTACTCCCTACTCCGACTCGACGGCCCTGCTTCTTCTATCAAAGCCCCCCTCCGCGAACACCACACGTGGATGCCTGGAAATCCTCGTTTCCGGACCGGAAATCTTAGGCTTTCACGAGCTTTCACGCGGCGCAGGAATGACGCACCTGACGATATGTAAACAGTCGTTGTGACATCGGCAAAAGTTGTAAAAGTACTTTTCTAGCTTAAACCCCACCCCGCACCCTTTCATTCGTAGTTCGCCGTCACCTCTCTCCCCTTATCACTACGGTTCTCTCAAAAGCCTGATATCAACGATATTAACATTTGCCGTGTATGTCTTACGGATTTTCGAATTTTTATCTTTCGGTCCTTCGTAAATATTAAAGTTGCAACTTATCATAGGAGCGTTTGTTAAAGATCGCTCTATATTCGGTTTTTAAACGCTCCCATTTTGCGTCTTAAAATTTCAGAAATTTTTAATTTGCAAATTGTATATACTTTGTATATCTACATACTTACCATTTGCATCATTATTTTCGCCAAGTAACTGATAAAATGATAATTTATCACATTGTATAAAAGATAACAATATAGCCTAATTGCTTATAAGTTTCAATATAAGTTAAATGCTCGTTACTCGATCATTTAGCATTAATTATTTGTTTTAACCATTTTACTCACGATATATCAAAGTAAATTTTAGTTCCTAAGTGATATACTTTACCTGCCTTGATAGAATACGAATGTTACTTTAACAGATTATAAAAGGCCATTCCTAATAGTGAATATCCAATATTATATTCTATTGCAATTACAATTATTTAACAAGTTTTAAGAAAGTTTTTCTCTGAACAGCATCTGAAATTATCGAAATATTTCAAATAATATACCGTACTAATTCACCTTTACAAATCATCTTTTAAATCCCATATTTTAATAAAGAACTTGTATATAAAAATTAAGTAAAGTTACAAAATAAAACCAATATTGAGTACTTAACTTTAAATTTTATATAAATTTTAATTTTTATATATAAGATATTCAGGAATTATTCTAAAATAAGTTTCAACTGTGTAAATATGAAAAATTTACTAAATATTTACACTTACTAAATACGCATTTAAAATTAATCATGATGCAGTAGTCACAAGAGTAGTTTTATTATTTCACTCTTACTTTAATTAGTTCTTTGTTTCTATAAAGAATACTGATACAATTTTTAAGCAATTATCAACGATGTCAAGGATACATTAAAAAAACATTTATTTATACGCTTAAGACGTGAAAATGAAATTTAGATTAGGAATTTCGTAATACAAAGATCTGTTCTAATTTCTAAACTTTAATATGGTTTTATAAAAGACTAGATATATAAATAATTTTGTACTTCTATACGATAGTGATAATAACATAAGTAAGTATTTAATTTTTTTTTTCAACTAATTGTTTCACATTTTAGGAAATATAGCTTATTTTCTTGCACCAGTATACTGTAATAAAATAAAATCGATTTAGAAAATAATGTTGATGTAGTAAAATTTTTTGTTTAATTAGCCAAATTGGAATCGCGTAAGTAAAGTCAAAATACTATTTCTCACACCCAACTACTTAACTTTTTTGAGATTTTCATTTTTTAATATTAATCTTAAAATGTTTATTGTATATTGAAAATATTCTTCTGTTTTGAATGAGTATTCTTAATATGTTGATGCTATTTAATTTAAAAATACCTTATTGTTTATATAAAATAACAATAAATAAAATCAAGTTGAAACTAATAAAATTTTACAAAATATTAATATCTATGGTTAAAAAAAAAGCCGGACCATTTATACGTAAGTACATGCATATGCGAGTATTATCATGATGATCCACAAATCTCGAGAGCAATCCAATTAACTTTAATTTATCGAAATATGAAGACTCGGTGTCAATTATTTAAAAAGATATGTTCTCGTGCACAAAAATAATTGAAAAAATTATCTTTATAAATACATGCGAAGCAACGGCTTTTTACAAAATATAAAGAAACACAATTCAATAGGAAAACATTATTCATGATCAAAAATCCAATTTAATAGATTTCCATGATCAAATCGTTTTATATTTTATCAGATCAAAATTAGTAAAACAATTTTCTAATTGATATAATTGAAAGTTTTAAATACTATATCTACTCGCGCCATGTTTTTTGTAAAAAGTTTTAAAACACATTAAAATAATGAGCAGTCTTACAGAATCCTGAAGGATCTACATTTTAGTATAAGTCGCATTTAAGCAGGCATCCAGCAAGACAGTAAGATAACGATGAAAGTTCCCAACAAAGTAGCGCACCAAAGTATGTTTGACAATTTTAGTAAAGATATAATGCATAATAATCATTTAATAATCGCATTTAATAATCAAATTATTAAAAGCAATCTATTCGGGAGTACTATAAGGTGCGTGAAAACTTTATGTATATTTTGTCCTTGTTCGATCCTCTTTTTGCCATGTAACAAGTGGCGTATTAACCAAAGTACGTGTGAAAATGTGTGCGACGGTTGCGCCGCACTAGCGATGGTAATCAGAACTAGGACCAAAAGTCACTTTGACGCTAAATACGAATTCGTTGAAATAATTGGCGTGCCTCTAAGGTGAGTCTATTGACAACTGCTAATGATCAGTTCGTAATGGCTCGCAATCTGACAAACAGGTCTTCAAGGCTTAGCTAGTGACCATTATTACTTCTAGCCTCTCCAAGTTCTCATTTCTTAAGCTCATTCCTAGGTCCGTATTTAATATTCCGATACTACGTACTTTTTGTAATTTTTATTTTGTATTCATTATTAATAGACTAATTAATAATTAGATATAATTATTAATTAATTAAGTCTCGATCTCATTATTAATTAATTAAGTCTAAATCTAATCATTAATTAATTAAGTCTACATCTAATCATTAATTTATTAAGTGTACATCTAATCTAGACTGTTTCAGCATACGATGAATAGGTATTTTAGCGATTGTTACGAATTCGTTCTCTTAAAACATTTCATTACTTATTTTAAGCCTAAGAAAAACAATCAACAAAAAAAAAAATAAAAAAAAAAAAAACAGTAAAACAATCTATAACTAAGGTCCTGTTTCAAAATTAAAAATTTACTTTGATATTCTTCAGGAACGTCAACTTGAAGGGAATTAAGTATATCAAAATTTATATTATACCTTTAAGTTTTATATTTAAAAAGAATGCTTTTTTGTTAAGACATATTTGATTGCCTACCTAACATGTTTAATAGGGAATAAAAATATTACATTTTAACAATTCATTATTTATTGTATTACTATTTTTATTTTTAATACTAAATATATAAAAACAAAACACAAATAAATTTCGTAACCGAATAAATAAGTTATTAATGAAAGCTGTTAAAACAAAACATTTTTAATTTACGATTAATAATATTATGGAATTTATATACATACATTTAAAAGCGTTTTATGTTTTGTCAAGTATTTTTAAATAAATTTTATTATGCAATAAAATATTTAAATAAGGTATATCATACATATAAACAGTAAAAGTTAGTAAATATATTTATTTTGATAAATAATTCGTAATAATTTTTAATTATAGAAAAATTGAATTAAAAATTAAGTACAGTTCTCAAATTTTTATAACAGATATATGTATATATTAAATTCCAAGTAAAATATCGTAAACGTAAAATATTGTTAATTGAAATATACTAAAACATATAATAAAATTCTTGAGCTTTTAGTTTTAATTAAATTAAATTAATTTTTTATTTTAATTTACATAATAATTATGTTAATGCATTTCTGCTAGTTCTGAATTTTTGAGTTTTGTCAATTTTAATGAATAAGAATGCATAATAAAGATTTTTTACAGCTTCCATAAAATTTATGTATACACTTGTAAATATATATATATATAGGATAGTTAAATTTTGAAATACTCTACTAAGAACTATGATACTTTTGTCACAAAAATATTTTTTAATACATATTTTTATGGTATTATAAGTTTCTTTTTGATGCATAAATATTACATTAAAAAATTCATAAATTTTTTGTTTTGCTTGATTCTGCCACTCTGTGTAAAGTCCGAAAAGAATAAGTTTAAAATCATCAAATCTTGAGTGGTTGATAGGTTTGTTCGCGAAGGGTTTGATAAGAAGCCGTCGAAAAATTGTAATGATTAATTTACATTTTTGAACTGATTCAATCTGTTAATATATATAACTTAACATAAAAAAAGCTATTGAATGGGGGCTAATAAAATACGTAAATAATAAAAATGTTTGTTACACATTATAAATAGAGGAAAAGATATATTTTATGTACATATTTTTAAACTATACAGAATTAATATAATATTATTTTATTTTTATATATTTACACATGCAATAATTATTTCAATTTAGTGAAAATGTGAGATGAAAAATCGTTGAAATAAATATTACGTAAAGTAAATATTTACAAATAATAACTGTTTACATGTAGTTTTTGCGGAATAAAAATAAGCATTTTTCTAGAAACATTAATCAGAATATCGATAACCATTACACCTACACGATAAATATATTATAAAATGAAGGTCAAAAAGATTTGTTTATTTGAAAATATGATTATAAGTGTTTTAATTGAATTTTTAAATAAAGTGAATAGTAAACAAGACTTGTTCATAATTGTCATTAATCCTTTAATATTTTAAGTAAAAATCAACATTTTTTAATTATATATGAAAAAAGTATTCTTTGTATTTTAACATCAATACATTGATCTATAAAAATTATTATGCCATTTATATCTAATACTTATTTATTTTTCTTCGATAATAATCAAATTTCGAGATATGCAAAATATATAGAAAATCGTTTTAAATATTATATGATGAAAGCATTTCATTATGTAATATTCATAAATTAATCTTATAAATTATTTTCATTTTTAAATAAATTTTATTATATTCATGCTTTCTGTTATATTATTTATTACTTATATGTGAATATAATCAATAATAAAACTCAACTTTGTATTTTTAGTATTTTATTTAATGATTAATTATAGTAAGATTTTCAGTGTTTTCTAGTATATCATTTTCTATATTTTATGCATATACAATAGTTTTTATAAATTTATCTTTTGATTAATATTCAAATTAATCCTTTTTAATAATAATGTAATATAATTATATTATAATATATAATAATAATATGTATAATAATAATATTACGTAGTTTATCAGTATTTATCTTTAGAATTTTTTATTAGTTCTAATTCTTAATTTTTTTTATTTTATATTCATTTAACATTTTGACTCATTTTATATTGAAATATTATGTTTATTATAAATAGTTAATAAATAAATATATGTACATTATAAATAAATATATTATAATATAGTAGATTCCTTTCGCCAAAAGTCAGTAGAAATCTTATAAAATTTTTAATATGAATTTTATAACTATTATTTTTATTAAACTATTCAAACATTTATATTTTAATGTTAAAATGGCAATTTCTATTTTATTCTTTTAATTTTTTATTATAATTTTATTTAAATTAAGAAACCAATAACAACTTACTATTGTTTTTAATTAATTATTTTATTTGAATTGTTCAAATATTTTAAATATAATATTATTTATCTTACGTTAATTAAAACAATAAGAAAATTAATGAAAGTTTAGTAATTTTTAAATTACGATATTGTTAAATGATACATTAAGCTTAAAATTAAAATAAAATTTTATTTATTCATAAATAAGTAAATTGATAATTAAATTACATCAAATTGTTATTTTGAAATTAAGTTGAAATAATGACGTAGAATATATACATATACATATATATTAAAAAATCTATAAATATGATATATAAATATATTATTTAAAGATCGTATATATATACAAATTTAATTATTCTATAAGGAAAAATCCATATTTTTTATTACAAGAATAGCAATTTCGAAACTTTAAAATTTTTTTAAAAATAAATAAAAATATATTTAAATTAATATTGTTATTCACAAACTAATAAATGTTCTTTTACATGCTTTGAGATGTATAATTAAATTTTCATAAAAATTTATCTTATCTGTTGGTTGTACAAAATTATTGGTAGTAAAAATTGCTTTATGTACAATATTAAGGCATTAATATTCTATGTCAAATATAAAAAAAAATTATTTCATCAACTCGATAAAGATATTAGAATATTTAAAAATTTTATTTCACATATTCACAAATTTTATAAGTATTTATTTTAATTGAAATTAAAAATATTCTTAAATTTATTTATTTATAATATTTTATTTATTAGAACACGAAATTATATAAATTATTATGGTTATAAACATAAAAATTCTTTATGACATTTAAAATGTCAAACTTATTTTGGATATTCATTTAACTACATAAAATATTTGTATTGTAAATTTATTTGAATATCTTTTTATTTTGTATGAAATGTGTTATTGGCTTACTAAACATTATAATGTATATATATTTTGAAATAAACTTCTAAAAAATATTATAATGAAAAAATGCTTTACATTAAGTAAATATTATTCAATAATTTATATTAATTAAATTTGATATTTAATTTTATATACGATAGATATAAAAAGCTTAAAACAAATGAATAAATAAATTTTGAATATTTTGAAAATACTTCTTTTATTCAATGTGATACAATATAGTAAATAAAAATTATATTTTTAATAGATGATGAATAATTTGATACTAAGTTTCTCATATATGTATTTAATTTAATTTCATAGTGTTTTATGTTCAAATTTTTATTACATCCACTTCTGTTTAATTTTTTCAAACTAGTATTAACATAGTCATTCATATATCGAGTTTCCTATTTATTTCATGTTTGTATTTTTTCATTAAATCCATTTTGCTAATTTGAATTAATTTAGTCTATGATTTTATAAATTTCTAGAAATTTTAATCAAACAAAGCTTTTTCCGGTTAAGATTAATAAAACCATTTTTATTGATTTTTTTATAACTCACAGTAAATAGTTTATAAATATATACTTACTTATATATATTTACTTTATAAATATATGATAAATTTGAATATTCTAAATATTTTGTACGTCTAATTGTCTGTTTAAATATTAAAATATGCCTTATCATAATACATAATGGGTGATTATGTAAATTACTGTATATTTAATCTGTTTTGCAACTATGTAATGCATATATTTTTTAATTATTTACTATTAATCTATATCCAAATTTACTATCAAATTTAATAAATTTTTAGTATATATTGACAAGTTTATTTAAAAATTTTCGAAACAAAGTTATTAAGTATTTTTAGCTCTTCAGTTTTTTTTTAATTTGATGTACTTTTGTATTTAACAGATGAATAAGTTTACATTTAAACTAAATGACCAATATGTCTATCAAGTCGAAAATTTATATTTTAATTAATCAGTGGATAATTGAAAACACTTGGAAATAATAAATTTATAATTGCTTAAAATTATATTCTCTTTAATAAAAACGTATGTAAAGAATAATCCATTATTTCATGAAAACTATATTCTTTATTATATAAGTACTTTAATATTGAAGAAGAGTAAACAAATATCTTACGATGTTTACACATATTTGTAATTATTCTTTATTAAAAATGTTTTTATAAATCTACAATAATTTTATGAGACAAATTTTAATAAATAATATATAAATGTAATAAATAATATACTTTTTAAGATTATAGTTATAACTTTAAAATTAATTTCATTTTATTATTTTAATAATTTTTCTATAATGTTGGTTGTCAAAAAATATATACATATATTAAATAAATTTATTTTACAACAGCCAAACATGTTTATATTTTTTAGAGAATTTATGAATATTATGAAATATTATAAAATTATTGTTCGCTATAGCTTGTTAAATTTAACAATTAATTTATATTTATTTGTGTTTCAATTCTTAATGGATTAATTATTTCATATAATATTTTAATGAAATTACTTTCGAAATAATATCAATTAGAAAGCATTTGGTTGATTTATTCATTACGAATGAATAAAGTTAAAAATAAAATACTTGAAATTTATTCTATTGAATTTATATATTGCAAAAAATGAAATATTCTTTATCTAAAAAATTTAAATAATATTTTATAAAATTCATTAATCTTAATTAGATAAGCAAAAATTTATATAAATATATTTAATAGAATATAAAATAAAACAAATATTGAACGTTAAAATTAAATAAAGAGACTCTCGTTATGTATAATAATTAAATATAATATATAATTTACTCTCGTCTGTCTAAATTAAAGACTATATATTTTTTATATTTATATCTGCAATTATATTATTCATTTTTATGACAATTTTTATTTCGTTTGCATGTATAGAGTAGATTGTATTATATGTATAAGTATATTATATAATAACAATTAAAATTTTGACAAAAATAAGCAAAAAGAAAGACTGAGAATCCAAGTAGAGTGATATATTAAAAAATTGACAAGGTAAGCTTCCAACTTCAGCTGCTCATTTTCGTCGTAGCAATTTAAAGAAAACTGAAGAACCGATAACAAGATTAAATATTTTTAAAATTCAAAAACCAATTGATGCTAAATTACATTGCTTTAATCATATTTTTGAAAGAAAAACTTTATCATAAAATACGTTCATCTTAAAATGGGACTCGAAATCTACTTATACACATCAACGTTATATTATTGCAATACGAAATAAAATGTTATGTTTATGGTACTTTAAAAAAGGCCTTTTAGTTGATTCAGTACTGCTATATTCGGAAACGATACTAATCTATATTACTTGCTATGAAACGTACTGAAATTAAACATGAGAGTTGAATGCAGTAACTATCGGTTATTTATTTTGGTTTAATTACAATATTTTTAATATAAAATTTTGAATAAGTATTTTACAACAAATAATTAAAATAAATATATTAACCAATAGATGTAAAATTTTAAATTTAAAGTTGAAAAAGTTATTACATTATTCAAAATTTACTCAATTTATGTATTCGGAAGTGAAAATAAAAATAAAATTGATAACAAAATTAATAAAAATTTAATATTAAAAAATATATAATTTTCTTAATATAATAAACGATTCTTATTCAAATTTTATCAATTATATAAAAGTGAATTTTCTTCAATATCATATTCTTATTTTCATAGATTCGATACATACGCAAGATAAAAAATTTTATGTGAACTTGTAACTTATTCTATTCTATCATTTATATTTATCTATAGATTATTATCATTTAATTTCCCAAATTTTCATCATTACTACTGTTCGGGAATGAGCCCGAGAAAACACTCTCCCAGATGGAGGGAGGGAGAGGCGGATAGTGGAGAAAAAGAGATAGCAGGGTAAAATGAAAAAGAGG